>ML341711.1:0-13994 GCA_005239505.1 Nicotiana paniculata | reverse complement strand
GGAACAAGCAATCTATTATTTGAGCAAAAAGTTCACCACTTATGAGGCCAAATATACTCTTTTGGAAAGAACATGTTGTGCCTTAACCTGGGTCTCTCAGAAGATTAGGCATTATCTTTTGGCCTATACGACTTACCTCATATCCCGAATGGATCCCCTGAAGTACATCTTTCAGAAGCCGATGCCAACAGGCAGATTGGCAAAATGGCAAATCCTGCTCACAGAGTTTGATATTGTTTATGTCACTCGTACTGCCATGAAGGCACAAGCTTTGGCTGATCATCTGGAAGAAAACCCGGTTGATGATGAATATGAATCTTTGAACACATATTTCCCAGATGAAGAGGTTCATTTAATTGAAGAATTAGTCCAAGATGACAGTCAAACTTGGAAACTATACTTTGATGGGGATGTAAAAATCAAAGGTGTAAGGATTGGAGCAATTCTTGTATCACCTACTAGGAAACATTACCCTGCCATGGCACGAATTCTTTTCTTTTGTACAAACAACACGGCAGAATATGAAGCTTGCATCATGGGTCTGAACATGGCAATAAATCTAAATGTGCATGAACTGTTGGTGATGGGAGACTCAGATTTGCTTATTCGGCAGGCTCAAGGTGATTGGGAAACTCGAGATATCAAGCTCATTCCATATAGACAATGTGTGGAAAATCTTAGCAAAAGGTTCAAGTCTATCGAGTTCAGGTACATTCCCAGGTTTCACAATGAATTGGCTGATGCCTTAGCCACCCTGGCCTCAATGCTTCCATATCCGGGTAATACTCACATTGACCCATTGGAAATTCAAATTCGGAATCAACATGGTTATTGCAATACAATTGAGGTAGAACCAGATGGTGAACCATGGTACCGTGATATTAAACAGTATATGAAAACAAGAGAATATCCGGAACACGCTAATAGGGATCAAAAGAGAACTATTAGGCGACTCTCTAATGGTTTCTTTTTGAGTGGGGAAATCCTATACAAAAGAACTCCGGATTTGAATTTGTTGAGATGTGTGGATGCCAAAGAAGCTGAAATCATTATGAATGAGGTGCATTCGGGAGTTTGTGGTCCGCACATGAATGGGTATGTTCTAGCAAAGAAAATCCTTCGGGCAGGATATTATTGGCTTACTATGGAACGAGATTGCTTTTGTTTTCACCAGTGTCATATTCACAGTGATTTGATTCACTCGCCTCGTTCAGAGTTATATCCTATGTCGGCTCCTTGGACTTTTGTTTCTTGGGGAATGGACGCCATTGGCCCGATCGAGCAAAAGCTTCAAATGGGCACAGATTCATCTTGGTTGCAATTGATTACTTCACCAAATGGGTGGAAGCTATTACATTGAAGGCAATCACCAAGAAAGCAGTAGTAGACTTTGTTCACTCCAATATCATCTGTCGTTTCGGTATTCCAAAAACCATTAGTACAGATAATGCTGCTAATATGAATAGTCTTTGATGAAGGAGGTATGCGACCAGTTTAAAATTGAGCATCGCAATTCTACTCATTGCCGGCCCAAAGCTAATGGATCTGTTGTAGATGCGAATAAGAACATCAAGAAGATTCTTAGGAAGATGGTCCAAGGGTCTAGACAATGGCACACGAAACTGCCATTTGCTCTTTTGGGATACCGGACAACTATCTGTACATCAGTTGGCGCGACGCCCTACTTATTGGTTTATGTCACTGAAGCGGTTATACCTGCTGAAGTTGAGATTCCCTCTCTCCGAATCATTGTTGAAGCAGGTATCGAAGACACTGACTGGGTCAAGTCCCGATTGGAACAGTTGAGTTTAATTGATGAAAAGCGTTTGGCGGCAGTTTGTTTTGGTCAATTATACCAACAAAGAATGGCACGCACTTACAATAAGAAAGTGCGCCCAAGACAGTTTGAGGTAGGACAACTTTTTTTGAAATGTATCTTTCCGCACCAAGAAGAAGCAAAAGGAAAGTTCGCCTGAATTGGCAAGGTCCTTACCTCGTCAAGAAAGTATTGTCTAAAGGAGCTCTACACTTGACAGATATAGAAGGAAAGATGACTGATATATCCGTTAACGTGGATGCCATCAAGAGATATTATGTCTGGCATGACTCTGTTGGAGCATTTTTATACTTAGCATTCTCAGGTTGGGATGACGAAAGGCTATCATTCTCGCTACCCAAACACTGGTAAACCCTAGTTAGCCCTTTGAAGCCTTGTTTATATTATTTCTTTGTTTTCCCCTCTTTTGGAACCATTGTACTTAATCTCAAAAAAAAAATTCAAATAAAAAAAGTTAAAAAAAAATTTTTAAAAAAATTAAAAAAAAAAGGAAAAGAAATCATCAAAACGAGTTCATGTTAATTGAACTACGTCCGACCTGATTCCAAAAGGATATGTAGGCAGCCTCACTCTAAGGTTAGGTCACACTAATATAAAATCCATATTTTCCAGTATTCAAAGAAACTGGGGCATGATTTTATATTATTTTTCGACTTTGTTTCTGTCAAAATGGTTCCAAAAGTTGTAGTTCAGTTGAATAAGTTCTTTTTACCTTTCCCTGTTAAGACCTTCTGATCAAATTTCGAGAATGCTAAGTCAGTATACTACGGGCGATGCCTCAGCCATTATAAAGAGAGAAAAATAAAAGGAGAGAGTCTTATTGGTGAAAACCCTCACGGGCACTATAAGGCAATGGTGAGTTGAGAGAAAGATAAATGAGAGGTCAATCGGTGAAAACCCAAAAAGGGCATCGTTGGTCGATTTAAAGCTTCTTATATCCCGGCACAAGCATGGTTAAGACAAAGAACTCAATTTCAAATTGAAGTTCACATTGGATTTTGAGAATTAGATGGTTCAGACGGATCGGGCATCCAATCCAAAGTGCATGTCATGTTCATTGAAGTCAGCATATTCCTCCAGATAAGTCCTTTTTATTCTTATTTTTCTTCTCTGATAGGTACACTTTAAGATGTAATACCTATTAGTTTACCTTATTGTTTTCTTTCGTACTATTTTTTTTGAGTAACTTTCAATCTAATTTCGTCAAAGAAAAGAAAAGAAAAGGCTGCAAAATCGGTTACAGTTTCCCGGTTATATGAAGCAAAGATTGCTGGGCATGAACAGCATAGGCAAAGGCATAAAGCCACCTTTGATTTTCCCTGAGGAGCAAAAGGCGTGAAGGACGGAACAATGTGTCAAGATTCGACAAAAGTTACTCAGTTAAAAGTTGTTCTGGGAGCAAGGTTGTTTGCACCATAAACACAAATGGTGATAGGCGCAAAATAGTCAGGTTTTGATGTTGAGAAAGAAGATCTCCAGAAAGTAATGACAGAATCTCTCGGCAATTTGTACGACCATCGACGGAGTCAGTATTTCTAACAAGTGTAATGGACACAAGGTCAAGTCGCCCAAGAAATCAAGTCCACAAACTGACCACCATTTTAAAACTAACAAATTTTTCTTTGTTCAGAACAGGAAGAGCACAATTTTAGGAACCAGATCGTGAAAAGACGAACACCATCAAGTGAAGTTCTCAAATCCTTAGTTTTCTTCTAATATACATGTAATCAGTTATTCTTAGTTTCATTATAGGGACAATACCCTATCTTCAACACAGGGTACCACGTCCCCTGGTCACATTACTTTTTTTCCTACATAGAGTACGACATTCCCTAGTAGAATCTCAGTGAGCCATGAGCCTCACCTTATTGCCAATACAGGGTACTACATCCCCTAGTTGCATTTCTTATTGCTAACATAGGGTACTACATCCCCTAGTTGCATTTCTTTTCGCCAACATAGGGTACGACATTCCCTAGTAGCATCTCAGAGTGCCACGAGCCTCATCGTATCACCAACACAGGGTACTACATTCCCTAGTTGCATTACTTTCTGCCAACATAGGGTACGACATTACCTAGTAGCATCTCAGTGGGCCATGAGTCTCACTTTATTTCCAACACAGGGTACGGCATCCCCTAGTTGCATTTATTATTGCTAACATAGCATAATACATCCCCTAGTTGTATTTTTTTTTCTTCCTACATAGGGTACGACATTCCCTAGTAGAATCTCAGTGGGCCATGAGCCTCACCTTATTTACAACACAGGGTACTACATGCCCTGGTTGCGTTTCTTATTGCTAATATAGGGTACTGCATCCCCTAATTGCATTTTTTTTTGCCTACATAGGGTACGGAATTCCCTAGTAGAATCTTAGAGATCCAAGAGCCTCATCTTATTGTTAACACAGGGCACTACATCCCCTGGTTGCATTACTTTCTTCCAACATAGGGTACGACATTCCCTAGTAGCATCTCAGTGGGCCATGATCCTTGTTTTATTTCCAACACAGGGTACTACATCCCCTGGTTGCATTTCTTATTGCTAACATAGGGTACTATATCCCCTAGTTGCATTTTTTTCTGCCTACATAGGGTACAACATTCCTTAGTAGAATCTCAGTGGGCTATGAGCCTCACCTTATTTCCAACACAGGTTACTACATCCCCTGGTTGCATTTCTTATTGCTAACATAGGGTACCACATCCCCTAGTTGCATTTTTTTGCCTACATAGGGTACAACATTACCTAGTAGAATCTTAGAGCCAAGAGCCTCATCTTATTGTTAACACAGGGCACTACATCCCTTGGTCGCATTATTTTCGGCCAACATAGGGTACGACATTTCCTAGTAGCACCACAGAACGCTGCAAGCATTATCTTATTGCCAACACAGGGTACTATATCCCCTGGCTGCATATATTTTCTGCCTACACAGGGTACAACATTCCCTAGTAGAATCTCAGTGAGCCATGAGCCTCATCTTATTTCCAACACAGGGTACTACATCCCCTGGTTGTATTTCTCGTTGCTAACATAGGGTGCGACACTCCCTAGTAGCATCTTAGTGAGCCACGAGCCTCATCTTATCGTCAGCACAGGGTACTACATCCCCTAGTTACCTTCCATCCTGTTAATATAGGGTACGACATCCCCTATATAAAAAAAATAAAAAAGAAAACCATATCTTTTTCAATTTTTTATTCTGCAATAGCGAAGATAGTTTAATATGTCTTCAATAACTCAAAAAAATTTCCTAGTGCAAACTGGGGCAGAAAATTTTTGTTCGTTTTATTTGTTTGTGATGGCTTGTAGGTTTTTCTACAAAGCATGTATTGGATATTCAAAAATAAGATTCCAGCTCTTGCCGGAGAACGTGGAATATTTGATCTCAATACCAGCCGCAACTAGCATTGACATAATGCATGCAGAGACATATGGTCACGATCCATCTTCCCATCATCTGATCAAGAAACAAGCCTGCAAGAATATGTCATAGTCTGTTGCATCGAGAGCATCAAGTTTCAATCTAAAGTCAATGGGAGAAGCAAGTCAAGAATCAAGACAAGACTCCAGATGGCATATAGATAGGAATTTTGTAACTCTTAGATTTCAAGAGTATGTAATCTTCTTTTTCATTTTTGATGTAATAGTAGGAACCGCGGATCAGAACCTCGGCGGAACTTCGCTCGGCTCTCCATCTAAGCATACTCTATCAGTTATTTTCCACTTGAACTACACGTGACCTGATTCCCTTATAACCCGGGATATGTAGGTTGCTTAAAACCAAGGCTCGGTCGCATCTTTTTATTTTATCTTCTTTTCCTTTTCAAATAATAGTGAGGTCAAAAATCAGTCTCCTTGTTCATTTTTCTTTGCCTGAAAACTCTTCATGTTTCCAAGCAAAGAGGGGCATGATGTGAACAACTAATTTTTTATCATACCCAAATTGTATATTATTTTAGTGTAAATATATTTTTTTTAGGTCTAATCTTGATGTTTTAAACTTTTATCTTACTCTTAGTAAGATAAAATATATATATATATATATAGTGTAAGATAAAATATATATATAGTATATATATATAGTGTAAGATAAAATATATATATAGTATATATATATAGTGTAAGATAAAATATATATAGTATATATATATATATATATATATATATATATATATATATAAGTAAGCTATAGAATCTTTCTTAATTATAATGTTAATAAGTAAGCTATAGAATCTTTCTTAGTATCATTTAAAGTATATGTAAATATTTAATTTTCCTACAATATAAGAAATTTTTGGTTAATCTTCTTATCTTTATAATTTAATTTATATATATAAAGTTTTTCTTACTAAACTCATTATCCTCACTTTCCTAGCCTGACTCCCCACTCTTCACATCACACACATCCACCTCTCACATCCCAACTTCTCAACTCCCAACTATCCCCTCAATATAATTTCATATACACACACAATATTATATAAAGAAAATAAAAGAAGTCTGAAGGAAAAAAGAAAGCAAAAGAACGAAACAAAAAAAATTGAAAGCAAAAAAAGAAAAGGAGCAGGGAAAAGGCAACTGACGAAGGCCAAAGAATTGGAGAGGAAAACTTCATCAAAATACCACAAAAAAAGTAACTCATTTCCTTCCTGGTATAGAGAACGAAAATAGTCAAGGAAATAGGTTTCTAGCCGCGGTTCTGTTTAGCAATCCGTGCTCAAGTTTGATACATTATATTTTTTGTAAAGTTCCAAGCTCGAAAGTTATCTCACTAGTCAAATACTCGAGATATTTCGGNATCCATATCTTAATAATTCCTATCTCATTTTGATGTGTCCGATTTTAATTATGTGATAAAGCATGAAATGAATTTGGCATTATAATTTCAGTTTATTTGTTTATATTGAAGGAATAGTTTTTGGTGATGAATTACCAAATGGGTTTAGAGTGCATAATATTAATGGAAGAAGTGGCCATTCATTTAGACGTTGCCATCTTTTGATTTAAAATATTGAGTCTGCTTCATGACACATTATATTTAGCGTTTGATTTTTTTTTTTTGTTATATTAAACCAATAGAAGTATCATTGACACTATTTGCTCTCACGTTGGTGTTTAGATTACTATATTGTTTGAAAACTGTAAAAAAAATTGACGAATAAACAAGATGAGATATTGGAGATTTAGCAAAATTTGGAACAAATTGGACCTTTTAAGTATTCTGTCATATGCATATTATTTGGAGATTGAGTCACAAAGTTACATTTTAAATTGTATCAAATGAAAATATTTTTTAGGTCAATAATACAATTTAGTAAAGTTTAATCAGTAAAATTAAGCACTACTTTATTAAAGATGAATATAGGAACATAATATTTTTCTCATTTTTATTATATATATATCACATTTTCACCAAGAATAAGTTCAAGAGAGGATATAACTAATTGGGTCTAGACACATTATAAGGTCTATTAATAGAGAAATGTTGGTTGCTAGTTAATTTAAAGCTCGCTATAAAAAATATAGTATTAAAATAAAGGAATAATTGTAGGATAGTGAGATGAATCACGAACTAATTCAAGAATCGTTGCAATAAGTAATTAAAAATATATAAATATATGTATTGGATAAGAAAGAGACAAATAAGTAAAATACTTTTAATATGCTTAAAATTTTTATATGTACTTTAAATATTAGCTCATGTGTTCATACCCAAACCTTGGATTGATATGCTCAAATAATAAAAGTGTTATGTACGCATCCCGCGTCTCGATACCTTTAAATTAAAAATAATTGTGTTATAACCATGTGTACATTCCGTACATTGGTTTAACATTTAATTTCAAAGAAGTACCTTGTGTGCGTTCTGCATCTTGGTGAACATAATTAAAATAATAATAATAATAATTAATTAAGCGGTAATAGATAAGTCATAATCAATAAAATACAAGAATAGCTAAAAATTTTATTTAAGCCTTACGTTAGTCAATAAAGCGACCGTGCTAAAACCACGGGACTCGAGGGGTGCCTTACACCTTTCCCTTGGTCGATAGAATTCCTTACTGAGTCTTGTGTTTTCGTAGACCATGAATTAGGAGTCAAATCTTTCTTTTGATAAGGGATTCAATAAAAGGTGACTTGGAACACCAAAACTCAATTCCAAGTGGCGACTCTAAATAATAAATAACCCCTTTTCAAAACGTCACTTCAATTGGAAAAACTCTTCTTCACCAACATCGTAATAAGGTTGTGTGGCTAAAAAGAGGTGTGACATATAGGTGAGGTGACGAGTATCTATGCACCACCAAATTGTCTGTTAAACAATATCCCTTCCCCGTTTCCAATTATTTTCTTCCGGACTTAATCGTTTCATGATCATTGAGGTTTATATGTCTATTTGGATTCATTAATTTATTGTTAAGTATTGCTTCAAGTATTTTGGAAGTGTTGGTTTTTCTCTTGGTTTTGTTATGTTACATAAGGATTGAGCTGAATGTCAGTGTTACGATATGAATATAATGTCCGGTTGGTTTCGTTGTGAAATGATAAGTGATGAAGTTTATGAGTTTAAAAGTTTCGGTTCTCAATTGTTGATACAAAAATATTGTGGAAGGCTTGGCCTGAATTGTGAAAGTTTTTCATAAATATACCGATATGATATGTCTGGTGGGAGCGGGTTGCACGCCAAAACAAGGAGTGATACGGGTGGACAGGTGGGATCGGGTTGCACACTGCAACAGGAGAAATAAGGGTGATATATATATAGGGAGGAGCAATAAGGGTGGACAGGTGGGAGCGGGTTGCGGCCGCAACAAGGAGCGATAAGGGAGAATAATTATATTTTACTGATTTTCAAAAATAAAGATTTGAAAAACTCTGGTTTTATTAAAAAGGTTTTCTTACTCTGATTTTCTTGTGATTTAAATTGAAACTTGGAAATTTTGAAGAGTTGATTACAGTTGATATCTGAAAAGTTTTATCCGAGTTATTTTTTATTTACTGTTACAAGTTACTGGTTATTTAGTTTATTATTATTATTATTTCTTTCTTGCTTTATTATATATTGTGCACAGGTTATATTGTTAATGCCCCGTCGTAGCCTCGTCACTAATTCGTCGAGGTTAGGCTCGGCACTTACTCAGCACATAGGGTCGGTTGTACTGATACTACACTCTGCACTCTTTTGTGCAGATCCAGGTACCAGCCAAAGTTAGGAGATCTTAGTAGCTGCACATTTTCGTTCGAAGACACGACGTAGATCTGCTGGCTTCCGCAGATTCCTGGAGTCTTCTCTTTACTTTATAGACATCGTTTTATATCTTTCAGAACAGAGATATATTCTTTCAGTCCATTATCTGTAGTATTCTTAGTAGTTCGTGAGTTATGACACCAGACCCTGGGGTAGTTTTATAGTTAAATACTTAGTTCGTGGTTCGGCTTATTATTGACCTTTATTAGTATTAATTTTTAATTGTTTCACTGTGTTTAAGTAAATATTCAAAGGAAAATGGTTAATTAAATTTTTAACGTTGGCTTTCCTAGCAAGTATTGTGTTAGGCGCCATCACGATCCCGTGGGTTGGGAATTTGGGTCGTGACAACCTCCAATTTTCCTAATCAAGCATCCATTTACTGGGGTTATTGGCAAAGATGTCGATTCTGACTTGTTTGAAGAATTCAACAAGTGGCTATACCTTGGTACCAATACAGTCTCAAAGAGGTTAGTTTATAAAATTTGTTTCCATTTCCGAGTGCATTCGTCTTTTGGATTTTCACTTGAATCTACGTATTTATTGTAATTGCTATGTGTTTAAATAGGAGAAAGGCGCCTTATTCTGTAAAAGATAACCAACTTAAGCCATGGTATGATCTTTGAGTGGAGAAATTTGATAAAAAGGAGTGGTTCTATACTTTTGCACATCCCGGGCAAGTCCTCAACGATTCGATAAACACATACCCTATCAGAATTTAATGCCTAGCTGTATTATTCAGTCATCTCCAGATTTTATAATTTTTTGTAGATATATTGTAGATAAATTGTAGGAAGCATTGAGAACTAATGAAATCTGCTTTTCTACAGCACATTGATGTTAATTTGTACTATTTGAGAAAAAGAGGAAAGTATGGTCCTCAAAACAAGATACTGTTTACAACCACTGATTGTATGTTTAAGACTAGAATTGAACAAATTTATCAGAGATACATCAATGCTCCTGCCGAAAAGAAGTTTTTTGTTGTCAAACCCCAGGACGTCGTATCAGAATACACATTGGGATACAGGTTACTCGCAAATGTTGCATGGGATCAAGTTAATTTTGTGATTATGCCCATCAACATTGTAGAAAAATTTCATTGGTTGTTGGTTGTGTTTGACATTACCGATAGGGTTCTATACGTTTATGATTCTATGGTCTCTTCACGAAATCACAACATTGTTCAATTTGTCGTCAACAAGTTTGCTGTTATAATCCCCCTTTACTTGTCATGCATCGGCTTCTATGGCAAGCGTCAAGACATCAACTTCAAGAACATAAAGGTATACATTGAAAAAGGTGTTACTGACCCTCTTGACATTCAGTGATTGGCCGGTGAGATACCATAGCAAAAAAAGGGATCACCATATGTAAAAACTTTTTTTTCCTTCTATCTATTTAACAGATTTTTTTTACACTGTATGCTAAATATTTTTCCTATCTTATTTTTGCAGTGATTGTGGTGTATACGTTGCGGCATTTGCAGAATATGCCAGCATTGGAGAGCTAGGAATTTCAAAAGAAGACCTTTCTGATATTAATCAACATCGTAGACGCTATGGAGCGCTACTGTGGGATTATGCTAGGAAGAAGCAAAATACGGGTGCAATTAGTGAGAGCGAGGTGGCTGGCAGATTAGCAAGAAAAAAAAGGTGCACCAATTGTGAACGAGAGAACACAAGTCCGGAAGAAGAAGAATTAGTCGCCCGTTTCTATAGAAAACTTGTAGTTAAATTGTTTAGTTGTAGTTGTTTTTTGTAGTAAGGTTGTAGACAAATTGTTACCTAAGAATCAGTTGAAGTTTAATTGTAGCAGATTTGTGCTACAATTATTTTACCCTATGTTTTGTTATTTTTCCAAGATACTACTACTTACAATAGGAAACATCTGTTATTTTATTTTTTGATTGGTTGAAAGTTATTAGTACTTGATCTCATTATTGTTATCATATAATTCTTTTACAACTTAACTACAATTGTGTATTATAGATACAAAAAATTCATAATCCAATCAAGTTATGAAAGTCTGAAATGAATACACTCAGTAATTAAACAAAACAAATATAAACCAACTGCATTAAGAGTTGAAAACATTTCATTATATGAAACAGTCTTTATTCAATTTATCAACACAATTACACCTCAACTATAATTCTTCTGAACACCTCAACACATTTTATCAAAAAATCTGGTGACTTTATCAAGTTTTATTTCCTCTTGGGAGCATTCTTGCAAGATTTTGTTATGCCCTTCTATTCCGCAGTTGCCACATGAAACCTTGTACTTCTTTGCATTTACTTCATCATATGGTTTGTATCTTTATTTTTGAGGTCTTCCTGGTTGTCTCTTCCCGGTTGGTGGCATTACAACTTCTTCAGCTATATGTTGTGGCACATTCCATTTGCTTTCATCAGGCAGCGAGTCTACTGTTATTTCATAAGTATTCAAGAGGCTCTCCCTCGTGTAATAAGGAGAACAATAGTTTTCATAAGACTCATTCATGTGCCTTAAAGCCGCCAAAGCATGTGCACAAGGAAGTTCATCAAGATGGAATTGTCCACAACTACATCTCTTATTTTGAAGACAAACAATATAGCGATTCACTCCATCTATCACTGTATGGATGTGATCTGTTGAAGCCCTCACCTACAATTTCATTACAAGCACACAAGAAATTATCAGAAACATACACAAAATAACTACAATTATTCAATATTTATCTACAATGTCTATATGTATTTAGTTTGATGGAATAATTGATTCGATGTTATTGGATATAGCTTACTCTCAGCTTCTGCGACAATGTCATGTTGTCCTCCAACTCTTTTTTGTATTTTTTTCCCAAGGTATGTGAATGTACCATTTGCTTTCAATAACTTTTCATTAGTTCAACATTCAAGAAGAGTCCTCATGTACTTTAATAGTTCTACTATCGGCAGCTCTCTTGCATCTCTTGTTACCGCATTCATTGACTCTGCAATGTTTGATGTCATCATCCAAGTTCTGTTCACTGTATCATGTACTCGAGACCATCTGTGATAGCCAATATCGTATAGGTATGATTTAACACGCGTGTCGATCTTTTCAATCTTTGACATTCTTTCATTAAATTCATCAAGCGTGTATGCTTGTGCCGTGGCAAAGTACAATTCGCTTAATTTTAGATGACCCTTCTTGAACTTTGACCTTATATTGTCCAAATATGCCACATCCAAGCATAATGTGGCATGCCGTTATAAACAATAGATGTTGCCTTCAAGATACTCTCATTTCGATTTGAAACAACACACATATTTGATTTATCACCATATGATTGTTCTGATTGAATTTCAAAGATCTCGCTCGCAAAAAGAGGAATCCGCCCGAGGAGGGTTTTTCTGAATCAACAACAGCGTATGCCAATGGTAATATGCTACCTATCATATGTGGCAAAAAGAAATTCAATTTCCACAATAAAACTGTAGAGGAAAAAAATGTACACAAAAAAAATCTACCATAATATATCTACAATAAATCTACAATACCTGATGCATCCATTGTGCTAGTTGTTAGCATTATTCCCCTCTATGCCGACTTCAAGAAGGTCCCATCAACTTCTACAACTGGCCTTCAATATTCCCAACCCTTTATTGATGTACTAAGCGCAACAAATGCGTACAAGAAATAGTCATCGTCAGTCTTCTTCAATTTAACAACCGACCCCGGATAAGTCTTCTCCAGAATATACAAATAACTAGGCAATCGACTATAGGAGTCAGCAGGATGACCTCTCAAAAATTCCAAAGCCTTTTCCTTTGCTCTCCAAGCTTGCATGTATGTTAAGTTGACGCCGTATCAGACAACATATCAGTTTGTATGTCTTTTGGTGTGTAAATTGTCTTAGGATCCGCATATTTTGGTATAACCATGCTACCAACTACCATGCCAGTAGGTTTGCATTGTATGTATGTATTGTCCATCAAAGAGCATGTGTGCAAGCTGTTGAATTTTCGAACCTTGAACAATGTTGAATCATTTATGCTTGTGGACTTGAAGTGCCATGTACAATTGTCCCCAACACATATCAGGTAGTAGCTATAGAATAAAAACAATTTAAACAATAGTATGAAAATGTAGATACAAAATAAGAGGTTGTTTAAGCATAAAAATATTATATTTAACAATTTATATACAAAAAAATTATAAATTATCTACAATTTGTATATAATGATATTACAAACTATAAAAAATATATATATAAATAAATTACAAAAACAAAGATATGATTTTTGATCATTAAACTGTTGCTAACTTCTAGCACTAGACCTTTTCATCCTAGATTGGAACTTGTTCATGACAGAATAGTGGTTCATTGCACTGGAAATTGTTTTTTGTCTTTGTATACTTATCCTACTTCAATAACACTTAGCGTATGTTCTGTTATGATGATACTTTCATATTCCACTATCGCCAGAGATGTTGGCATATCAATCAACTTCAGTGTCACGATCCAAATTTTCCTCTGTTGGGTATCGTGATGGCACCTAGTCTTAAGGACTAGGTAAACCTAATATTCAGGAATAACAACAACAATAAAAAGAATCTAATACTTTTCTGAAATAAATAATTCTTTACACATTGTATATTCCCAAAACCTGGAAGTACAAGTCATAAGCTTTTAAGAATTTACACTAAAACTCCTAAAAATACCGCTGTTCAGAAATAAGTACAACAGTGCAAACAAAAATATAAGATGGTGACTCCGAAATCGCGAACGCTAGCGATTTTACCTTGAGTCTCTACAACAGCAACCGCGCTACTAACAATCAATCGGACGGCTATGCGAAAACCTGGAATATGCACAAAAATGTGCAGAAGAGTAGTATGAGCACACCACAGCGGTGCCCAGTAAGTATCA
>ML341710.1:26045-36813 GCA_005239505.1 Nicotiana paniculata | reverse complement strand
CCCGGAAAAAATATTTTTTATATACATTTTTAAGTTTTAGTTTTTTCATTTTTTGGTTTACAAGTTCGAAATTTTACAAGTTTCAAAGTTATGAATTCAGAATGTTTATGTGTTTGGAAGTTTACGGGTTTAGAAATTATAATGTTTATGGGTTCGAAATTTCGCGGTTCCGAAAGTTAGCGTTTCTGAAGTTTATGAAATTTGTGGATTCGGAAGGTTGTTGGTTCGAAAGTTTATGGCTCCATGTTTATTATATCTAAATTATTTATGAATACTCTTGAGAAGTCATTTTCCTTAATTTGCGTACCAAACACCGAAAAATGAATAAGATTACTACTTCTTTTCCACAAAAAAAATCTTTTTTTGGAAAATTCGTTATACCAAACATACCCTTAAATCATTGATAATGAAAAAGAACTCCATTTTGTAACGACCAAACTACCATATGGACGGTTAGGTTACTCTTATTATTCAAAGAAATAAAAGTAGAGAACTTCATAAAAAATATGAGTTTAACTTAAATACTTTGATACTCTATCAGTAACTTGAAAAAAAAAAGGACTTCTTGCTAGCGTGCGCAAGATTTTTGGTAAGTGGTATCAACATTTGAAGAAATGAACTAATGAATAAATTACCATAATAATAAGCAATGTTATTTTCTATATTTATACCTTTTGTATAATATCTATATATACATGACGGGACAGCGCTTGCCGTTGGCTGATAGGGTAAAAATCTTTGCATTATCAATATGTATACTTCAAATTCAACAAATATTAAGCATATAGAGGGGATAGAGAACACTTACGAAAAGAATGACATTGATTGTTCGAGAGGAAAACATAGAAGGACCCTCCACACCATCACCACGATATTGAAGAAGCACGTCTAAGTAATCCTTCTTCATTTCTTCATCATTTTTCATGTCTTCCATTCTTTCTTTAAGAAATCCACCAGCTATATCAAATCCCATTTTCACATGAAACTGTGTCTTTCTCCTAATACCTTGTGGATCAATGGATCTCAAAATAGGGAAAAAATCAGCCATATTAGGTTTTCCTGCAAATTCCATAACTTTCCCTGCATGGTAAAAGAACTTTGCACCTCTATTTGATTTTGGATCCAATAAATCTTTTGAAAACATGAGGTTTCCAATTAGGTTAAATGCCATTAAGAAGAAAAACCTCCCCACATCAATGGAAGTAGTACCAGAGTTGCCTGCATCTCTAATGAATTTCACCATTTGATCAATGCATTTTGTACGTGTACCTCTCATGGCGTCGAGACGACTCGTAACGAAGAATTCTTTCGTGCTTAATCTTCTTAACATACGCCAATGTGGTCCGTATTGATTAGTGATGAGTGAACCCTCGTTGCCAGAATCTCCTTTCATGGCTTCATAAATTTTCCTACCTGCAGTACGTACCCAAGAGTATGGTGTAGCGGTGGGTGAAGATTACCAGAGATCAGGGTTCAAATTTTAGCATGGGCAAAAATGAAAAATGAGATGTGCACAAATTGCATGTCACCGTTATTTGGATAAAGAGGAACACACCGATAATCTCTTAAATCTGTCCGTATATTTTATTTAGACACTTAAACTAAAGTCTGTTCAATTGAACACTTGAATACATGATTTAATATATTTATTAAATACTTCGGGGGATCAAACCTTTGAAAAGCTTCTGGGCGTGTCTTCAAGCGCCCATACGTGGATAAATTAACTATTTAAAATAAATCACCTCATTTAATTATACATATCATATACAAACTTTTGTTATAACAAACAAAAGTAAGACCATGAAAGTGGACCCAATTAATTAAAAACAAGATCCACTACTCCGTTAAACAAAAGACCTGCTCCATTAGGGGAACAAATCAAAAGCCAATTTCCCAAAATCTCCTCAAAAAAGAAAACCAACTATCTAGTAGGAATGATCATGCGTTCAAGAGTTTAATTGGAACAGACCTTAGTTTGAATGTTTAATTAATAAAATATACTGGCAAATTTAAGGAGCAGTCAATGTTATTCTGCCTAAAAAAAGAATGAATTCCTACCTGCAAGCACCATGTCATGGTTCTTGAACATTTCACGTGCAACATCATTAGAAGAAATTACAACTGTGCTCATTGAACCTAACCAAAGAGTCATTATAGGACCATGTTTGGTGGCCAATTTTGCAAATGAGACATGAGGTGCAAAACCTGATTGAAATATGTTAGTCACTAGCTGCCACCACCGTGGTCCTGGTGGCAACTGCCCTAATTCTTCCAACCGCCGTTGTCTTCGTTCAGTCACTATTGCCCATGCAACCCATAGAAGTAAGAGTAGGACCAACCCTAAAATTTCACACTCCATTGCTTTTGTTTGTTTTGAGAATCAAATTGGTTGTTTAGCTCAAAGAGATCTCTTTAACTTTTCTTCAACAACCTGCATATCAAAGGAAATAAAATCAGGGCTGTGATCATCTTTTAATCAATAATAATAATAATAATAATAATAATAATAATAATAATACCTCCTCTTGTTTGATTGAGCGCGAAATTAAAGAAAAAAAGAAATAGTTAGAAACTTGTGATCTTAAATAAGTAATGAAATTTTATGGCTATAAAATATAAAATATGATATTTATAGTTAAATTGTTTTTTTAATATGAAAAAAATATTTTTTTTAAAGAGTTTCACATAAAATGATACCATATGAAGTCTTTTATTTTCCTTTCTTTCTTCCTATACATTATTTGAAACCTTATTACCCTCCCTGCTCAAGTTTCAATTTAATTGTATGGTCATATACAATTTACCAATTATATACAAATAAATTTTAAATGAGTATCCCTTTATATTAGGAATTGAATAAGGAACATCAATTATTTCCTTATTCCTTTATACTTGTCCACTCTCTCTCTCTCTTCGTGTCTCTGCTTTATACACTGTACTCATCATCTACCTTTCTTTCCAGTTGTGTGATCTTAATAACAGAATATAATTTCTGGCAATGGAACTTTCACACTTAATTGGTTATTATAAAATTTAGAGTTCACAAAACACAGATTACAACTCACAAGTGCGGATTGCAAATATTGAAAAGAATACTAAATTCAAGATGAAAATATTGTAGTAATTCATCGATCAATGGATTTCTTGCTGTGTAGAGTTTCCACCATTGACAGCCATTAAAAAGCTTTAAAGCTTTTAAATTTTATTTGAATTTTCAAAAATCATTATTTGTTTGGATTGGGTGTTGTTGCAAACAATTAGGAATATTATTTGGAGTTTATATCTCAATTTTGAGGGTGTTTTGGTGAAGATTAGACTTGATTTTGGCTGAACTTCAGATTGAAACTAGAAGAAGAAGAAGAAGAAGAAGAAGAAGAAGAAGAAGAAGAAGAAGAAGAAGAAGAAGAAGAAGACGACGACATGGCGTACAATATTCTTACGAAATTGTAGTAAAATTGTGTATGTGTGTGTGTGTGTGTGTATATATATATATATATATATAGTATGAAAGTTGAAAAATAATTGTATTATATATGAGTCGTTGTATAAAATTTGTATTTAAGTTATCAATACTATTTTTTTTTACATAAAGTTGTTGATATGTATCAAAATTGTATTAAGAGAGTAAGTTTTGATTGAAATTTTAGAGAGGAAGAAGCACATGCCACACACAAAATATATAATATACAAAAGACATATTGTATAAAATTTGTATAATAATTGTATGTAAGTTGTATGATATTGTAGTTGTATTTAACTGGAAAAAAATAATGTATGAANTATATATATATATATATATATATATATATATATATATATATATATATATATATATATATATATATATATATATATATATATATACAAAATTTGTATAAAATATACAAAAGACATATTGTATAAAATTTGTAAAATAAGTATATTTAAGTTATACGATATTGTCGTTGTATTTAACTGGGTAGAACTAATGTATGAAAGTTGTAGATAAGTTGTAGATTAGTTGTAAATAAGTGTATACTGTATAATTAGTTGTATGAAATTTATTTTTAGTCCGTATGAAAGTTGTAAATAAGTTATAAATAAGTTGTATATTATATACTTAGTTGTATTTATTTTAAGTTTATATGATGTTGTAGAAGTATTAATTTTTGTACGTACGCTTCAACTCTAACTAATTTCGAGATCAATAATATATATGTCCTGTTTGCGATATTCACCACTGCAATTTAAGTTGGGTACATGGCTATTGTTGGGTCTTTCCAACTTTGTCTCTCCTTCTGTTCCATTCGCAGTTGTTCCAAGGAATTTGAAATTACCCGTTGCTGGGTATGCAATAGATATTGCACTCGTCGAGTATCCTCCAATTTATGAAGCAATTGAACTATGAAGTTTTAGACATGTAATTATGTCGATTTAGTTTAGGGACATGGTTGAATGAGGTAGGGACAGATCGAATGAGGGGCTTTCAATTTTTTTTTCTTTTTCTGGGACATCTTTTTTTGTAATTACTGCGTGAATCACGCTTTAAAGAAGGAAACACAATTGGAAGGAGACTCTTTAGAGAAATTGTATATGAGCTATAAAGAAATCATAAATATAGCGGGTAAATTATAAATCTAAAATAATTTTAGTAAATAAGTTTAAAATATTGTATAGAAATGAAAAAGTTCTTCTTTTTTTTTGTTTGGATTGGGGACTTGGCTTTTGGGCTTGTGGGATGAAAGGAGAAAAAGTTAGTTGGAATGTCACTTTTTAAGCTGACTATTGAAATTTAGCCACTATTTAATGTAAAAAAAATTATTTGGACAAAAGTTTCCAACTTTGACCCGTAAATGGAAGCAAGAATCCACAAGATCCAGTTTCATCAACAGGTGGTTAATTAAAGATTTTTAGAAATGAATGAATTGATTGAGAAAGCAAAATGGACACTGCCACTTGATGTCAAACGACAAAACCTAGGTCAGTTTCTTTGAAAGGAAAGGAAAACGAGTGCAAGACTTGCATATAAACGATGGTGGGAAGTTCTCTATAACAACATCCCATTATAATTATACGTCACTATGAAAGTTAAGTTTTTTGGAATTAATTTTTATGTTATGTTATGATAATTTTTAGTTTAAGTTTTAATGATGACAATATTGTCTTATGTTAAATTCGCAGGACTGCAGGATTCGAACGAACAAAAAGAAAAGAATGAAGATGCTAATCAAGATGCGATGTAGTGCAGGATTCTTAATAGCAATAAGGAAAGAATGAAGATGCTTTTTAAGATACTATGGCTACATTAATGGTCAATCAAGAGAAGCAAATTTATTCGACCTCAATCAAAGGAGTTCATACTGTCAATCACGGATACTCAATCAAGAAGCTTGCTAGCAAATATTCTCTGTCCAGAAATAAGCTCACTCAAGGCGTAAATGGCTCCTCACTACAAGCTAGTGACAAGGAAAGTCACGATCGAATCTGGGCTCTTCAAGGAGCAGGATTCGAAGAGGCACCTCTAGGGTCAAATCCCTTTGAAAAGATCGTGTGCCTCTAATTTCGTCCAAGACTCAACGGCTTTTTTCTCTGCTGTAAGAAGGTTGATAATCTCAAGAAGAAGGCTTGAGCAACTACACACATTGTATTCTAAGTCTATCTACTTCTTAGTCTAAGCAGTATAATTCTTAGTTATCAGTGTCTCAAAAGATAGGAAGATCTAGAACACAAAAGAGAGTTGTGTCAAATATTCAGATGCCATTGTTGATACTTTACGTTGGTGGTGAACGAGTTAAAACCATCTGTACTGTAACACTTTCAAAGATCTTAAGGGAATCTTTGTGACCCAAAGGAAACTAGATGTAAGTACCACAATGGTATCGAACCAGTATAAAATTGTTGTGTGTTATTTACTTTTCATTGCTGCTTACTTTCATTCTGCACTGTGGTTAGTCAACTAATACTTCTGTTAGTCGACTAATTTTTAAACAGTCAACAATTCACTCCCCCCCCACCCATCTTGTACTTTCATGATATATGTTCTTTATAATAGCACTTCGCTATAATATTCAAAAATATTCGTAACAAACGAGGCTGTGATAGAGGAGTTTGGCTGTATAAGATCCCTCCATCCTTAATCAAAGATCTCAATTTTGCGTACGCTAAGAATAGAAAAGATCTTGGTAGTAGGTCGCTAATAAGGCTTACGTGATGCAAATCTGGAGTAGTCACTGATATATGCGTATCGGACATCGATTGAAAAGCTAAAATATTTTGAAACTATAGCATGGTAGAATCATTAATTAATTCTTCTAACAAAAAACTGCACGAATTTAGGTGAAGTGAGTAAAATAATTTCTTGAATTCAAATGGAATGATAGAAGCTAATTTCATGTAGTGCTATTACCAAACTTCAAGAAGATGTGATTTGGCTTTACCTTTTCTAGATGAATAGAAGAGGAAATCTTGTAATTTACCAGAAACACAAATAAAAGTTCACACAGAAAATTAAAAGGGCAGTCTGATGCAGTATTCCGCGGAAGGGCCGTAACTCAAGGAATATGATGTAGGCAGTCTACCCTGATGCAAGCATTAATGGTTAATTTCACGGTTTGAAACCTATAGGTCACATGTGATAACTTTACTATTGTTTCAAGGCTTCCATTCATATAGAAAATTAAGAACATCAAAGAATTCTAATTCCTACTATGCTAATTCAATTATACTTTAATACCTCTTCTTCAATAACCAACTACCTTGAGCTTTCCTCCTAGAGCTGACTACATGTTAATTCCAGAATGAATTCGAACTTCCAGAAAAGATTGTTGATTAAACAAAGGTGAAGAAAGAAGAATTAATTCTGAAATCTGATATGGAGAGTTTTTCTCAAATAGTAATTAAATGTGGTGTATTTTTTGAGATCCTAAAGGGCAAAGATTGAGGAATCTATTTGAGTGATCTACAATTCTGTGTTATGCCAATGGGAGTATTTATAAAGACAATTAAATTACAGTTGCAATCCCAGTAATCAATTAACTATGAAGTTTGTCCATTGTAATGAAGACAAGCATGGCATATTCATTCTTTAGTTCAATATCTACTTTTATAATTTATGTACTTATTTTTTACCTCGATTTTTATATAAGTAGTACCATACAGGGGCGGATTTATAGGCTTAATTATGGGGCACGTGAACCCATGGTTTCTCCGTAAAATTAAATTTTATATGTACATATTTTATGAAATTGGTATAATATTAACTGTTGGCACCCATGCTCCAAGAAGATTGAATGGTGCACTTGGTTGAATGTTGAATTATTGTCCAAGAGGTATAGGAACCAAATCCCGATAGATATATATTTTTCTCTTTTTTTTAGTAGTGCACCCATATATTAGAAATCCTAGGTCCGCCTCAGGTACCATATATAGTTAAGTAATAATTTTATGTAATTTAGAGGCGGACTCAGGATTTGAAGGTGGTGAGAGTAAATGAGTGAACTCCTCAACCATTGGCCCCCTTGAACTTTTGATCTTAAGAGTTCCAAGCAAAACATATGACCGTTTTCCAACTTATATACACTAATATATTTAAAATTTTTGTCGAAGTTAATCGAACAAGGTGGCCCCTCTTCTCCAAACATAGGCCCGGCTTTGTTGTGGATGACTTACCCACAACATTTTACTTTAGCATGCAAAGTAGCCAATCGTGTCTTTTGGTTAATTAATCTTGCTATAGATCACCTCATTATAAATTTGTTTGAGATATAATTATGTAATTAATTCGGTAATATTTTTGATACCCATGTTTTTGAAGTATTTAATAGATCATAATCAAACTAAATTATTGTTTCTTTTCTAAGTACCCGGTGAAGGAGATGAGGACTTATCAGCCTGGACCACAATATTAGTGTAACCTTAAAATATACTAATTATAATCTAATGATTCCTTAACCAATTCCTCAAAAGAAAGGAAATATATATTTAAAAAAATCAATGCACAATGGAATAAAATTCCATAGGATTGAGCATAATGTATGGTCTTGTTCTTTTTCGTCTCCTTTTTGTCTTTTTGTTTATCCTTTTGTATCTTTTCTTCTACTTGTTTATCATTTTTTTGCATTTTAAAATTTTTTAAGCTTTTTTTTAAAAATAATTAAAATATAAACTAATAAATTTTATAAAATGAATCCCCACTAAGTGGGGGATGGCAGGAGAAGGTGGGAAACCTTGAGCAATATGATGTGTAATATTAGATCACATAAACTTTAAATAGTGTGTACAGAGCGGTGACTTATAGAGGCTATAGTTGTACATGGGGTTCGAGCATTACAGGAAAATATAGATGTCGTATTAGCATATCTATCCTTACTGCCTAAGTTACTATTACTACCTAAGTTACTATTGTTATGTTGCATCATATTCATATTAGGCTGTATAGGAGCAGGTGTTTGCTGGACTTGTGATGTTGCCAAGTGCTTATCCTCAACCAAAAAGTGTTCAACAAAAGAAGGTGCTTCTTCAAAAACAACAGTTATGGAGTCATCTTCCCGGTTTTGCCCAGCCTTAGCTAAGTGGTCAGCCATCCTATTGATCTCCCTGTACATATGTTTTACTGATGGTTTACCTAGCCGGTCCAGGAGGTACCTGCAATCATTGAGAAAAATTTTCAAAAGGTGATTGATGCGTAGCTAGCAATCTAATTATCTCTTGTGCATCTACTTCCACTTCAAGTGGGAAGAGAGCACATTGTAGTGCTAACTGGAGACCAGTTTTGAGGGCATGCAATTCAGTTTCCAGTGGCGAATGGGTTGGTATCAATCCCATGAAGCCAACAATTCAATCTCCAGTAGAGTTTCTGATCAAACCACCTATTCCAGCTGTTGATCAGGAGTGAGCTCCATCAGTATTGAGTTTGTAGTTAGAGCCTGTTGGTTGGATGCTACTTTAGGTTTGTAGCTCTATGTTTATTGCGTTTAGAATAGCGAGTTACCAGGTATGTATACTCAATGGCTCGTTGATTTACCCAGTGAACTCGAGCCGTATCTCTTGTGGATGTGTATAAGTTACTTATTCGAGTAAGCCAAAGGTGCCAAAGGCAAAATGGGAGGTATGTGCGCGGGTTTATATTAAAAGGAAAATTGAAGTTTTTACATGTTAGGTGTTCGTGTAGTGAGGTACGTACATCAGAGGTTTGGGCAATGATGTTGATGTGATGTTGGAAACCTAGATCATGCCAAAATATTTGTGCATTTATGCAAGTAAAAAATATATGGGGAATAATGTCATCGTGGTGGCCACAATAGTGGCATGTAGCATCCCGAGTTATTGTAATTTTTCTAAGATATTCTTTAGTTGGTAATTTATTGTGGTAGAGTAGCCAAACGAAGGATCTAATTTTAGGAGGGATCGGTGATTTCCATATCCATGCGTACGTTATAGCAGGGTTGGGGGCGTATATGATTGATTTTTCAAAACATTATACATGGTTTTAACTGTAAAGGTGCCTAAATTGGTAAGTCCCCAACGAAGGCTGTCTTCAGTGATGCGAAAATTAGATATATAGACTGATTTGATTTGTTGTGTCAATTCGTGGGGAAGTTCAAAAGTAATTTGGTTCCAATCCCACCCTGTGTCACTCAGGATGGAGGAGACAGTAAGTTTATCTTGACCTTCCAGTAACGGGCCTTGTATGAGGCTTCGAATTTTTGTTCCTACCTTTACCCAGGGGTCATTCCAGAAATTAATATGAAAGCCTCGTCCTAACTTCCATTGGAGTCCTAATTGTCATTGTTGCCATCCTTGAATAATGTTGGACCAAGTGGAGGAGTGAAGAGAAAATTTGGTTGGTTTTTTTAAATATTTTCCCAGTAGCACCTGAACTCACATTGCTTGTGGATTATGAAAGGCTCTCCATTCAAGGCTAGCTAGCAAAGATGTATTTTTTTGCCTTGGTTTCCTAATTCCTAAGCCTCCTCTTTCTATCGGAGTAGTTACTTCCTTCCAATTCAGAAGGTGTAATTTCTTTCTTGTTCGTATAGTCCCCATAGAAAATTCTTTTGATAAAGCTCCATTTTTTTATGATAGTGGTGGGCGCCAAAATTTGATCACGCTCAACTATGTCTTATAAAAGACTAAGCGGGCATTGCAAATATAATCCGGGGTATTATGCCCAGAGTCGATCCCACGAGGAATTTACGTATCGATCAAGGCTTTAGAATACGCAACTTTTACTCAATCAATTCTCTCAAGACTTTTTAGTATAAAGTGGTGATGTTTTACTAATTCTACTAACAGTGTGTTGTAAACAATTATGATAAAGGTCTAAGGTTATGGTTTCCTCCGTTGGTGAATTCATTCTCGGATACTTCTTATAGTTTTATTAGTTGTCTCTATCAATCATGAACACTCTATCTACCATAAATCTCTCTCAAGTAATTATGATAATTTACTAGACGCACTCTCTCAAGTTACGCTAGCTAGATTGCATTACAGTTCACTTAGATTGCACCCGAAGTATCGTTATCTCTAATCCAACCTCTAAACCCTCGGTTATGACTTTCGTCTATACTCTGGGAGTGGTGTTGTTCAAACAATTACCTAAATATGCACTCTCTCTCAAGTAGATACATAATAAATAGGCACAGCTAATTGAGGGCCCTTCAATCAACTACAACAAGAACGTAGTTGAACAAATAGAGAATAATCAACCAATCAAAACTATATTAATATCACAATAAGTTTATCCCCCAACGGTTTCAACCAAAACCCTAGATTAAAGAAGTTAGCTAAA
>ML341710.1:0-25966 GCA_005239505.1 Nicotiana paniculata | reverse complement strand
CTACTCATATTCATAAGAATCAATTCTAAAATAACTTGCATAATTGAACTACAAAATAATAAATAAGAGCTATAAAAATCAATGTTTGCTTCACTGAGTAGTAATCCACAAGTTTTTTCTTAAATGGCTTCCTCTCCTCTTCCAAGTTGTATTTTGGGGTTTATTTATATGTTTGGGATAAACCCTAAACATGTAGGAGACTTCTATTCCAATCGGGAAACACTTAAAACTCTTTAAAACTCGGAATTGACCGGACCTCGGGACCCAGGCGTTTGGGCTCAAACGCCCCCTTAAAGCCAGGGCAGACCTGGCTTTAGGAGTCTAACACCCCACTAACGCCAGGCTGATCCTGGCTTTAGGGGCCAAACGCCCCACTAACGCCCGGGTTGGCCTGGCTTTAAGGCCAAAACGCCCGACTATAGCCCGGGTCACTCCTTTTCGACTCTTGAGCGTATTTTTGACGTTCATGCATCCATTTAGCTCGGTTTCCATCTCCAATGCACCTACACATGAAATAGACTCCATTGTGAACATAAAAAGTGTATTTTTATCATTAACGCACATAAAATTTAAGGCATATAACGTGTTAAACAATGAATTCTAGCCACACATCAGTGGGCATCCTAATGTATTGCATAACATGGTTAGGTAGGGAATTGAGGGTGGCTTTAATTAGAGTGGCCCTTCCTGATAGAGTTAGAAAATTTATTTTCCAGCCTGCCAGTTTATTTTTAAAATTGTCAAGAAAGAATTGGAAGTCTGCTTTCTTAGGCCTTGTGTGAAACATGGGAAAACCTAAATACTTACCAAAGGAGTTGCCCTCTCTTATATTAAAGGAACTTGTGACAAAGGCTTTATCAGAACTGCTGCAATTTTTGGAGAAAAATACTTTTGATTTTTCAAAGTTAATTTTCTGCGCTGATTGTTGGCAAAAACTATTCAAGACATCAATAATTGTGTGACAACTACTGGTGGTCATTTTTGATAGGAGTATAATATTGTCCGCAAAGAATAAATGAGAGATTTTCGGGCCAGTTGTTGACAATTTTAGTGGCTACCATTGGAGATGATCAATAACATTATTGATGTTACGTGAGAGCATTTCCATGCAGAGCATGAACAGATAAGGCGATAATGGATCCCCTTGCCTTATGCCTCTAGTGGGTTGGAAGTAAGGAGTGTTGGAACCATTGAGTAAAATAGAGATAGTCGGAGTGGTGATGCAAGACATTATTAAATTTATAAAAGATGTGGGTAATTTGAAATAGAAGAGTGTTCTTCGTATGAAAGACCATTCAAGGCGATCAAATGCCTTTTCTAGGTCAAGTTTGAGAAGCATGTAAGCTTTTTTGCCTTTTTTCTTATTTAAGTAATTTAAAGCTTCCTGAACAATTATGGCATTATTAGAAGCTCGCTTTCCTTGCTGGAAGCTTGTTTGAGTGGGGCCTATTATTTTGCTAATAATTGGCTTGAGTCTGTTAACAATGATCTTAGTGATGATCTTGAATAAGTTGCTACAGAGGCTAATAGGTCTGAATTGTTGAATGGTTGTGGGGTGTTTTACTTTAGGAATTAAGCACATAAGAGTTTTATTTAACTCGGGAGGAATTTATTTTGTATGAAATACTTCATAAAAAAAGTTTGAGACCTTTGGTTCTATTTGCTGCCAGTATTTTTGATAAAAAAAGGATGTAGTCCATCCGGTCCTGGAGCCTTATGTTGTTTGAAGCTATGAATTGCCTGAGTAATTTCTTGAGATCTGAGTGGCTCTTCTAGGTGAGCAATATCAGCTGGAGTGATAGTACAGGGATTCCATAACATGTGCATGTTAGTGGAGTACATTTCTTGTGTCTAAAGAGCTTACTATAGTAATTTAATATTAAAGTTTGTAAATCTGTTTGGCTATAAATCCAGTTGCCTCCTGTATCCTTTAGGGCATTTATTTTATTCCTTCCACATCTGTGTAGAGTAGACATATGGAAGAACTTTATATTGGCGTCTCCGTCATTTAACCAGTTAATACGAGATTTTAGTTTCTAAAAGTTTTCTTCGAGTCGTAGAATATTACTATATTCAAGATTTAATTGTGCTTCTAAATTTTGAAGAAAGAGACTAGTAGGATAATGGACAGATGATTGAATTCCTTGTAATGTGGCTAATATTTTCCTTTTGCGATGAAAAATGTTCCCAAAAGTATTGTGATTCCAAGTAGTGGCTATTTCTTTAAAATTTTCAATAGTCATTAGTAAATGTTCATCTACCGTCCAAGCCTCTTGAACAATATGTTGAAATTGAGAATGCGAAGCCCACATAAATTCAAATCTAAACGGTTTATGAGATACGTTATGGCTAGGGTGCAAATTGATAAGTAAAGGGCAGTGGTCAGAGTGAGTGCGGGGAAGGTGTGTAACAGTGCATTCAGGATATAACTTTAACCAGTCATAATTTGCTAGGAATCTATCAAGTCTTTCTAATATTGTATGACCATAACGTTGTTTATTAGTCCAAGTGAATCCACTTCCCTGGTAGCCTAAATCAATTAATTCATAATAATTTAAACATTGTCTAAACTTGTCAGACCTATTGTTTCAAATTGGTAGTCCACCAAATTTTTCTCTAGCTTCAATTATATCATTGAAGTCACCTCCTATTAACCAAGGCATGGTTATTGTGTCTTTTAACCTAGCTAGATTATTCCAGAGGTTTTGTCTTGAATTTAAATCATGGCTTGCATATATAGCAGATATTAACCAAGTCGGTTTAGAGGGACATACCTGGACCAAACAGTGTATCTCTTTATCAGTAACCTGCATCTCCCTCACATTTATGCGATCCTCCTGCCACATAACTGCTATACCACCTACTAAACCATTTGCAGGTGCTTGTGCCATGTTGGAAAAATTAAAATCAGTAGTAATCTTTGTATGGTCATGCATGTGAGTCTCAAGTAATATAGCCAGTGCTGGTCGATGAATGTCCAGTAAGGACCTAAAGTGCCTTCTAAACTTAGGGTTGTGCGAGCCTCTACACGAACTCCTAACATGTAAAAACTTCAACTTTCCTTTAATATAAACCCGCACACATACCTCCTATTTTTCCTTTGGCACCTTTGGCTTACTCGAAATAGTAACTTATACACATCCACAAGAGATACTGCTCGAGTTCACTGGGTAAATCAACGAGCCATTAAGTATACATACATGGTAACTCGCTATTCTAAACGCAATAAACATAGAGCTACAAACCTAAAATGACATCCACCAATAGCCCCTAACTACAAATTCAATACTGATGGAGCTCACTCCTCATGAACAGCTGGAATAGGTGGTATGATCAGAAACTCTACTGGAGATTGGATTGTTGGCTTCATGGGATTGATACCAACCCATTCGCCACTGAAAGCTAAATTGCATGCCCTCAAAACTGGTCCCAGTTAGCACTACATTGCTCTCTTCCCACTTGAAGTGGAAGTAGATGCACAAGAGATAATTAGATTGCGAGCTACACATCAATCACCTTTTGACAATTTGCTCAATGATTGCAGGTACCTCCTGGACCGGCTAGGTAAACCATCAATAAAATATGTGTACAGGGCCATTGGTTGTAGGAAAGAAAAAAAAAAGTACTATAAATTTTACGCTTTATATCCATTTTATTTTCCTACGCTTTTTAAGAGGGAAAATATTTCATGTTAATCATATTAAAGAAAACTGAAAAAATTATCTTTTGACGAATATTTACCTAGTTATATTTGTTGCAGCAAGATTGATGAGAAACAAATAATATTTTTACTTAACAAATTAAGAAATATTTATAATTAAAAAGACACGTTAATTTGTTAAAGAAATTTTATATAACATTAAGGTGTTTATATATATCAGCTCTATAATGTCTAATAAAAAACTAAAAATTCG
This sequence comes from Nicotiana paniculata, assembly GCA_005239505.1. Classification (NCBI taxonomy): domain Eukaryota; kingdom Viridiplantae; phylum Streptophyta; class Magnoliopsida; order Solanales; family Solanaceae; genus Nicotiana; species Nicotiana paniculata. The sequence goes on along the minus strand of ML341710.1, from coordinate 22,052 downwards.
CACTTCATCAATGCCTCCATCCTACTGATTGGTATTGGCCTTTGATTTGTACCATAGATGCCCTTTTATGAGTTTTAAATTCCAATATCGAATTACATACCACCTTCTGTTTACAATATATTTCATTCTTTCGAGTTTCGACAAAAAGAAATAAATTAAAATTTATATATAATAACTGGTTGGATTGCCTGTTTATTTATAATTATTATACATAAATGATAATTATAGCCCGTTTGTCGTTATCCTTTAGTTTTTTTTCATTTTCTATTTTAGTATAACGTTCATATTTTTAACTTCTTTATTTTAAAATCTAAAATTTCTAACAGTAATGTTCGCGATTCACTTCCATCTACGTGGCCGAAATTCCGCGGCGCCGGACACCTCTTCGGGGGCGCGAGCTGTCTCCCTTAAGTATTATAAGTCTCAATTTGAAATCTGAATTGATAATGTGTGATCGTTTTAGTTTGTTGCTTTCTCATTTATTTACATGATAATAGCCTACCTAATGAAACTTATACTTTTATAAATTATTGGTACTATGTATCTTCTCTCCTAATAATTATTATCCAGAATTTGTCGGTACTATTGTGGTATAGTTTTTCTATCATAATAAAACGAGGAAGTATTAGATGGCCCAAAAATATGAAAAAGAAAATGGCGGATATAAAAGAGGTGGTCCTGGTCAGGAACGGACCTATAGCTTTAGGTACGGTTTCATTTGAACCCACTATATAATTTTTTTTTTAACAATGGTAGTGTTCTGAACAGCTTGGTAGCTCAGGTATCAAGTAGCTCTGCTTACTAAGTACTTGTCCACCAAAACTTAAGTTGATGGCAAGAAATCACCAATTTCTTGCCTCATGGAGTTGAATACTTTGAAAAATTGAATCTATTAAATTCAAATCCCGAATTTCACCCTGTGGTGTCAGTACGTGTGGAAGTTTTGAAATGATGTGTTCTTGGAGTATTCAAGTTGTACTCACTATGACCAACTTATGAAACGAACAATATCTGTGTTTATAGGATCCTAGGGAAAAATCAACGAAAGTGAACATTAAAAAAGAATCTCGATGGAATTGCAAAGGTTATGATTTGCTGTCCTATATGAGAAAGCTTTGACTGGATTAAAAGCTTCCAGTAATGTGCGTGAAATGTCGGCTTCACTAGGGTTTTTTATGGCGGAATACATCAGTAACTCCTTAAAGTTATCTTCACTTTTCACTTTGACATTTCATCTTCAGTTTGTTCTATTTGAACATTCCAATCACACCTCTAATGTGTTATTTAAACACAAAAATCATAAGCAACCAAGCATAAACAACGCGTGTAATTCACTCGCTACAATGACGAATAAAAAAGAGACACATGGATTTAACTTCAATTAATTAATTAAAAAATCTTTTGAAAAAAGAAAAGTTAAAGAAAAACAAGAACCCTGCCCAACCCTCAATCATCTTCCCCAGCACCACGTCTTCATCTGCCAAAAGAAAAATCAAAGCTTCCCACATGTCTTCTTCTTCGCTGACTCACACAGGCCACCATGTTTCTTTCTCCTAATCCTCATCCCCATGGTATAATAATTAACGACATCCTTTTTGAAGATTTAATGGAACGATGTTCTTTAAATTTAATGGAACGATGTTCTTTAAATCAAGTGTTTGTATATGAAACAAAAAGCAACAGGGTAATAGTAAATTACCACCATTAGTGTTCCTCCAACCCCAAGCTACCTTCTTTAGATTTTCAGATCTAGGGAAGGAAGGATTTTATGTCAATTTTTTGGGGGTTCAAAATTCCTTCTGATTTTCTCCTTCTTTAGATTCACGAAAATTCGCTGGGAAAAACAAAGCGTCACCCTTTTTTGAGATGTAAATCTGATTTTTCTTCAGATTCAAGTTGGAAAAATTCGTTAATGTTGAGAAAGACGAAACTTTGCTGGAAAAAATAAAGTTTCGTCGGAAATATTAAAGGGGTTACTGGACGTAGTTGTTTGGGTTGCCCGTTAAAAGACTTAAAGGGGTTGCTGGACGTAGTTCTTTTGGGTGTTTACAGTGAAGCTTGGTAAAGCTCACATGGTGTTAAGTGACATGATATGGTGGAATGAGAAGATGGAGAGGTGAGAGAAATAAAGTTGTTTTTTTTCTCTATTGACATTTATTCATTCTTTGGGACCCATAACAATAGCATCCCACGCTCTCTAAAGAGGTGGGCAACACACACTATGCCACATCACCAAATTGTGTTTAAATCACACATTAGAGGTGTGGTTGGAGTATTCAAATGGAACAGACTAAAGATGGAGTGTCAAATTGAAAAGTGAAGACAACTTTAAGGGGCTGCCGATGTATTCTGCCTTTTTTTTTATTGTCTCAGTATGTGTTTAAACGTAGGGCATATATATATATATATATATATATATATATATATTTTTTTTTTTTTTTGGTAGTTGTTGGCCCAAGTAAAGGATAGTTTTGAAGATTGACAAAGGAACTCAGGAATGAACTAGGTCCATTACTTATGGACAAAGACAAAGGCAGTTTCAAGCACGTAAGATGCATGTGAAGGAGATAAACGTAACCTGGCAGAATAAATATCTCCTGATCGAAAAGGTTGCATAAATGATAAGGAAAAGGACTCTTTACTCAAAGAGAACATTATCCAAGACAAGGAAGAATTTAGGAGTTGAGATTAACTAGAACTCTTCCACCAAGGAAGAGTAGCATTAGAACTCTAGTTAATTCTTTATCTACTAACCCTATATATTGCAGGATGTTCTCATTGTACAAGTATGCACAAAAGCAGAAGTTCAACGTGAATTGAGAACAAAATAACAAGACAATTTTGCAAGCAATTCGTGTGAGATCTAAGTGTGCAAACCTGAAGCTACTTGAACCAGATAGAAGAACCAGTTCCAAGTGTCTGTATTTTATTCTAGTTCAATTGTAGTATGTGGTTTTATATTGTACCTTTCAGCTTTATCTAGAAGCATTTGTAATAGGTACTTAGTGTATTCAAGTTAGAGTTAACTTGAAGTTGTCGCAAACAGTTAGAGGTTGTTTGCTGCAAGGAATTAGATTTAGTCCTAGATTTACAAAAGAGTTTTTGTAAATGCAGTTTTTGGCTCAGTGATTTAGTGAAGAGTTTGGGAAAATCCTACTGGGAAGTAGGTCGTGGATTTTCACCTTTTGAGCCAGGTGTTTTCCATGTAAAAATCCTTGTGTTCTTTAATTTCTGTAATTATTATTCCGCAACAGTAGTATTAGGAACACATGGAAGAACTAGGTCCTTCTATAATATGTTTACGTGAAAAATTAGACATCATACAAATTACCCCTCTTGTGTGGTATTGAAGTATAAAACATCAGTAGTGCACATATCATGTGATGATTGTTTGATTGAATACTATTATTGTTCTATCATTCTAAATGTCATATTAAATTCAAATATCATGTATCAATGTGATGGATGGCTTGTATATAAACTTTTGANGGATTTTGTAAAAGAAAAGGGAAAAGCCCTTTTTACTCAAAAAAGGGTGGGGGGTTTTTTTTTTTTTTTTTTTTTTTTTTTTTTTTTTTTTTTTTGCAAGATTGACTTATGCCTTGAGGTTGATTGAAGATATGCTTCCGTACGAGTTGGAGCTGCAGACTAGACTTAAGCGGGAAGGAATGTGTAATAGAAGAGGATGCTACTCTAAAAAGTATTTTGTTTTTTTCTTGAACTGGTGTTTTGGATGTAAACTAAAAGGATCTTACTGTTGAAGTATTGTGCCTCCTTGGACGTTGCTGGGATTGTTCATTTGCAATGATGCCAAATGTTGTTTCTCTTAATTGTTCAAGAGTAGAACTAGCGCCGGTGGTCCTGTATTTGTGTTAGGCATTTTCCAATCAATATGACTTGTTTACTCAGGCAACTCACTAATCTTGTCAGATTTGTTTCAGGAGAAGCCAATGGCATGAGATATCACTGATGCTGAAATGATAGTTTAACATATCATTTTGGATGTACTAAATAGCATATATTACAGAGGTGGTCCTGATATTTGGGGAGGCTTAGGGGGTATGTTCGTGGACTGATACACGACAAGTTTTACCCACCATGCGCCGAATAATATCCATTTTTATACAATCCTAGCTAGGCCAAAATCAAAATCAACAGAAATAAACGTTATAAGAGATTTTATGGATAAAAATGAAAAGGTGTTGACTTGCTGACAAATACCAGAACAGATAAAAAGCTTCCAGTAATGACCGTGAAAGATTGGATTCCCTCTATATTCTATTTGTTTCTATACATGCTGTATTTATGGGGTGCACATTACTCTGTCTGATTAGATTTTATTATAGGTCTTATCATTTTGTATTTCATAATTCATATAATTCAAAGGCCCTGCGTTATTATGATGGCTTATATATAAATACTTTCTAAGATGTGGTCCTGCCTGTGGAGGACAAGATTATTTTCCGCTTTGAGGTTGACTCAAAATATGTTTCCTGCTACAGTTAAGGGGGAATCGTTATGTAATACAAGAATATTACTCGTAGAAATAATTTGTTTTTTTCTGAACTGGTTTTTTGGGTGTAAACTAATAGAATCTTCCCGTTGAACTAAAGTTTTTCGGATGCAGTGGTCCTGCCTCCTTGTACAAGTTGCAATGTTCACATTTCAGACTATTCTGGGTCAGGGTTGCTGCCGTGTGATCAGGAAGGTCACGAGTTCGAGCCGTGAAAACAGCTTCTTGCAGAAATGCAAAGTAAGATTGCGTAAAATAGAACCTTATGGTCCGGCCCTTCCCTGGACTCCACTGTTGGCTCAAGTGTAGGTTAGTTTCACTACTAGAAATCTGGTAAAAAGCGACCAAAAATAGCGACCAACGTTGGTCGCTTATGTCAAATTACTGACCAAACACGCTTGGTCGCTATATTGGTGGTCCTTTTACCTTAGTGACCAAAGTTGGCCGCTAAGGTAAAAGGACCAACTGTGCACGGTAAACAAAATATCGACCAACTTTGGTCGCTATAATATTTTAATAATTTAAATTTACCGACCAAAGTTGGTCGGTATATTTAAATTACGATATTTAATTAATTACTATAATTTAAAAATTACCGACCAACGTTGGTCGGTAAATTAAAATATATATTATTTTAAAAAATATATATTTAACAGTAGCGACCAAGGTTGGTCACATCTTGGTCGCTAATTTTAAAATCTGGGTTCATAAGCGACCAACCTTGGTCGCTCATATTTAATTTTTTAATTTTTTTTTAGTCATAAGCAACCAAGGTTGGTCGCTAATTCCCAAATTTTTTATTTAATAGGAAAGCGACCAACTTTGGTTGCTTTTCTGGTTTATAATTTTGGCAAAAAATGCCTATTTTGGCAGCTACACCACCTACCAGCATACCAAAATCCCTAAATAACAATACAATTCAATACATACAATATAATTCTATACCAAAATCTCCACAACAACAACAATAACAACACAACAACACCAACACCAACACAACAACAACAACAACACAACAACAACAACACAATTCAAAAAACACATTAAAACTAACAAATTAAAGTTCAATAGATAACAAATTAAACTAACAAAACTAAGTTAAAGCTTATTACAACTAGTTCTAAATCGGTTCTATTTGTCTAGTTCAAAGTATATAAAAGTCAAGGAGTGTTTTGTACAACATCATCATCACCGTCTGATGAACTTTCATCTATAAGACGGTATAGAGAAGGGTCTCGTGGAGGACGGGAAGAACGACCACCGGGAGGACGGGAGGAACGACCACGGGGAGGACGGGAGGTGCTCGACCCACCTTTCGTGATCCGCCTCTTTCTTCTTCTTCACAATATGTGTCTCCTTGAATAACTTATCTTGGTTCATTGGACGCCCCAACTTCTTTTCCTGAAAATAAATTAATTTAGTTAATAAAAAGAATAAATATACTTTGAAAATTAAAATAATAAATTAAGCAATTACGTACCAATCTTCTTTTTATTCTCCCTAGGCTGATCGCACCTCCAGTGTGCAAGGAGCCTCCCTTCTCAGATGCGCGAGCTTTCTTTCCTTCTTCGCTCTTTTCTAAGAACTTTGCGGTAAGTCATTGCCTTTGCAAATCATCCCACAAATTTTGAAGTAACCAGTCAAGCTTCTTGTTCTTCTTTCTAGCTTCAGAGAAAGTATGCGACAACCGATTGCGAGCTTTGTGATGAAAATTTGCAGCCACTTCCGCGCTATAGCGGTGTTCCCATACACACTTGCTCTGTATTTCAAAAGTTAAATATTATATGGAAATATCATAAATATAAATAATTAAACTGCTTAAAAGAACATTTATACCTTAAATTGATTGAAAATTTGCTCCTTCAGCGAGAATGGGAAATCAGTCCAAGTCTTATAAGGGCCATCATAAAGCTTTCTGATGGCTTTGGTGATTATCCTCGTAGTCTTATTACTCGGGATGAACCTGCAATTAAAAAAATATATTAATATCTCAGTAAAAACTTTACAAAACAATAAACGCAAAAATAACAAATAACTCTTACCCATCACCCTCAGAGACTATGATGATCCCGCCATATTGATCATAATGCACCTCTTCGTCATCATCATCATCACCGTACGATGCATGTATATCAGAGGCATGTGTGGAACGTGTAGAGGGGTCAGAGCTACTACCTCGCAGGCGAAGGCCTGAAATAGATGGAGTCGTTTATGAAGATGGCTGCGATCCCTGTGACTGCGACATAGCTAGATGGACCCCAAGTGGATGTGATACTGATGGCTGTGACCCGAGTGGCTGTGACATGGATGGATGTGATCCATGTGGCTGTGACATGGATGGATGCGATCCATGCGATGGAGATGCCTGCGATCCACGTGGTCGTGAGGCAGCTGGACTGTATGCCGGACGTATAGTCATATGGCCCTGTGATGAAAGACCTGGTGTCTGCATAAAGGTGTAGGGCTCGTGATGCTGTGGCAGCTCAGTATAGCCATGGGGTGGAGGATAAGCCATACGCATAGGCATCGACATCTCTGAAGAGGGTGGAGAAGATGGAGTATTATTTTCTACCCTCCTCTTTCCCTTCCTAGCCTTTTCTCGACCCCGAGAACCAGTAGGGTCATTGTTACCTTGACCCTTGTGTAACGACCCGATCGGTCGTTTTGAGCTCTAGCGCGTCGTTCAACGGGTTGAGGCCATGAGCAACTTCATTTCAGGTGATATGACTTATAGGTGTGGTCGGAATTGAATTTCGGGAAGTTTAGAGTCAATCTCGAAAGAAAATTCTCATTTCAGTAGCCTTAAGTTGGAAGAATCGACTAAGATTGGATTTTTGAGTAAACGACCTGAGAATTAGGATTTGAGGGTTCCAGTACGTAAGTATGATGATTTCAGACTTGGGCGAATGTTCGGATCGGGTTTTGGATGACCCGGGAGCGATTCAGTGCATATTGTAGAAGTCAACATTTTGAGGAAATTTCATAAGTCTAGGTTGAAGTGCATTTCAGTGATATTGATGTCCGTTTGGGATTCCAAGTCTGGGAATAGCTCCGTATGGTGATTCTGGAGTTGAGAGCGCGATCGGAAGCGGATTCAGGTCCGTAGGTTATTTTGAAGTCATTTGGCTAAAGATAGAAATTTGAAGGTTTTTGAGAAATTTGACCGGAAGTGGAAATTTTGATATCAGGGTCGGAATGCGATTCCAAAAGTTGGAGCAGGTCCATAATGTTGAATGTGACTTGTGTGCAAAATTTGGGGTCAATCGGACGTGATTTGATAGGTTTCGGCATCGAATATAGAAGTTGGAAATTTCAAAGTTCATAAGAATTGAATTGAGTTGTGATCCATTGTTTCGAGGTTATTTGATGCGATTTGAGGCCTCGAGCAAGTCGGCATTATGTTTTGGAACAAGTTGGTGTGATTGGACAGGGTCCCGGGGGCCTCGGGTGGATTCCGGGTGGTTGCCTGATCGAATTTGGAACTTGAGAAAGATCTGAGGCTGCTGTCATCTGGTGTGACCGCACCTGCGGGGCTTGGGCCGCAGGTGCAACTTTCGTGTCGCAGATGCGAAAGAGGGTGACTTGGTAGGGGCGCGCAGGTGCGAGGCTATTTGCGCACCTGCGAAGGCGCAAATGCGGCGAATGGCTCGCAGGTGCGAGTTTTGGCTGGAGCTGGGGAAGCCACAGGTGCGGGTGCTTGGGCGCACCTGCGGGCGCGCAGGTGCGAGGTTGGAGGCCGCAGGTGCAGAAATTGGTCCTGGGCAGTGTGTATTTTAAAACCGAGATTTTGGCCATTCTTCTCCCATTTTCATTTGGTGTGGCGATTTTGGAGAGCTTCAAGGGAGGATCTTCGTCAAGCAACTTTAGGTAAGTGATTTCTTCCCACCTTTGAGTTAAATACATGAATTAGATATGGATTAAAGCATAAAATTAGTAGAAATTTGGGATTTTTGAACAAAGACCTAGAATGTGTATTCTTGGATTTTGACCACGAATTTGAGCATGAAAATTAGAGTAAATTATATATTTGAGTTAGTAAGGCTACGGGTAGAGTTTATCTTCGAGAAATTTCGGAATCCGGGCACATGGGCCCGAGGGTAATTTTGTTAACTTTCCGAGCGGAGTTGGGAATTTATGTAAATTAAATTGTTATAAGTATTAGAGTATATTTTCATTGGTCTGCCGGTTATTTGGATAGTTTTGGGGCGTTGTGCATCAATTTGTGTTATTGGAGGGGCTTGGAGGGAGGTTATAAATCTTCGGAGCTAGGTATGTCTCCTTTCTAACCTTGTGAGAGGGAATTGTCCCCATAGGTGAACTAATTGGATATGTGCTACTATTTGTGGGGGCTACGTACGCACGAGGTGACGAGAGTCCGTGCGTAGCTACTATCATGCTTGTGTCCGGGTAGTCTAGGACCCACAAGCATGCCTTACCTGTTGTAGTTGAAATTTTTCCAATGAAATTAGACTGTTAATATTATCGAATTAGTAACTAAATGCCTAAGAAGGTTGAAGTTTATTTTCCTTAATCATCTAGAAAGAGAATTGATCTTTCCTAGGATAATGGTTTTCCTGATAAAGCATGTTTTATTTGCCGTACTTGTAACCTTACTGATAGATTTATAATATTTAAAACCTTATTAAATTGGCAAATGAATTTCCAGAAAAGATTTAAATATCATCTTCATGTCCATTAAAAGAGAATTTTATCACTTCCTTGAGTAGCTGTTTTCCTGATAAAATGTGAATTTAATGTGTGAATATGTGTATCTATGAGTACCTGAGTCGCATGTATGATTCACGAGCAGGGTAACTCTATTATTATATATGACCGCGTCGCATGATCGATTCGCGAGCGGGAGAAATAGATGCATCTATGGTTCGAGCCGTTCGACCCTTCGGCAGTGCACATTTTATTATTGTTGGTTCGCGCCGTTCGACCCTCGGCATTGCTTGCGTATGATATTTACTGCGTACTTGCTGTGATTTTACTTGATTACTGGCCTGTGGATTTTAAATTGTCAACTGAAATGACGAGGATTTAAGAATATTAAATGTGAAAGAAGTTGTTACTTCTGTCGCTACTTGTTAAATTGCCTATGACATTCATGCTTAGTGTCACACTTGATTATATTAATTTGGCCTCTAGTAAGTGTCAAAGTCGACCTCTTGTCACTACCTCTTCGAGGTTAGGCGGGATACTTACTGAGTACACATTGTTTTCATACTCATGCTACAATTGATGTGCATTTTTATTGCACATGTACATTCATAGCTAGTAGCCCTGCTTGACGCAGTGATGTGGTTGACGTGGAGACTTAGACGAGTTGCACCTTCCAGAGACGACCCGCAACCGGCAGAGTCTTCCTCAGATGTATTGTATTTTAATTTACCTTCCTTGTACAATTTGTACCCCGGACAAGTATTGTAGTACATGTAAAATTCCTAGAAAATTTGCTCATGCACTTGTGACACCGGGTTCTGGGATAATTATGGGATTTATTCACTTTTTAAATTGTTAAATATTTTATTGTTTACTTAGTGGAAGTTCGCCAATTATTATTTAAGAAAAATAAAAAAGGAATGACTTCGAGAATTCTAAAATAAAGATTTAATTTATTAATTAAGTGTTGGCTTGCCTGACAGTGGGGTCTGGCGCCATCACGACCTTAATGGATTTTGGGTCGTGACAACGTGGCATCAGAGCACTAGGTTCCCTTAGGTATCACGAGTCATGAGTGTCACGACCCAAAATCAAACATAGGTCGTGATGGCGCCAACACCGGAGTCAGGCAAGCCAACAGTTGTTTACTAGAAAGATTATCCTTATTTAACATACCAACACCACATATTCCCAAAGTTTTAAACTTAGATCATTTAAATAAAAGCGGAAACATTAACCAACTTAAGTAAATACAGCCACAATGATCATGATCCAATATATACAGTCCCAAAATAACGAGTCTACTATGTGCGTGCCAGGAACTAGTGTCACAAGTCAACAGGCGAACTAGTAGAATATACAAAAGATGATACAAACTGTACTACTGTCTGAGAGAAGTAGACAGAAATAAACAAAAGATAACTCCATAGCAATGCTGAGAATCGCTAAGGGAGGCAGCTCACCGTGGAGTCAGGTCTAGAATATATGTCAAGCTCCGGTCGGATAACCAGAAACACCAGCCTCAGAACCTGTACAATTAAGTACAGAAGTGCAGCATGAGTACATAAATATATATGTACCCAGTGAGTATCCCACCTAACCTCGAAGAGGTAGTGACGAGAGGTCGACATGACACTCACTAAGGTCCAACGGTATAATTTAACAGGATGTAATGGAAACAGTAGGCATGTAAAGACAGTGAAGCAACAAGTATATATGTAAGATACTGAAATCCAGGAAGAATACTGAGAATAAATAAAACAATTACCACTTCAGTTTTTCCCCAAATATCTGTCAGATCAATATCCATGAATTTAGTAACAAATAAATCATACGCATGCAGGGTAAGGACAACCGTCCGGAGTCATAAGATAGTCAAGCTCGTGCACTGCCGAGGATCAAACGGCCCGTACCAAAAGTGCACCTCTCCACAAAGTACTCACATCTATGCACTGCCGAGGATCGAACGGCCTGTACCAAAAGTGCATCTCTCAACCTCTCTATGCATTGCCGAGGATCGAAAGGCTCGTACCAAAAGTGCATCTCTCAATCCCTCTCTATGCACTGCCGAGGATCGAACAACCCGTACCAAAAGTGCATCGCTCAACCCGCCGTGGCGTACGACCCGTTCCCATAAGAGTGGGGGAAATCACACTCCGCTCGCGGCATGTATATTGCGAAGCGGTCACATGCACATACATTATTCCTTTTTAAAAGAGAATACTTTTCCGTGAACAATTCCTTACAAGTTTTTCTCAAATTTCATAACTTCGGGGACATAAGCAACATCTAACGTTAATTCATTACGCATATAGTTCATATCAAGTAAAACACAAGGCATGATGTGGGCCTAACTACCCGTACATAATAGTAATAGTCGCTACATACGGACTCTCGTCACTTTGTACGTACGTAGCCCCCAAAAATTATCACATATAGCATTTAAATCACCTAGGGGGACAATTCCCCCTTACAAGGTTAGAAAGGAGACTCACCTCGTCAAATCTACCCCTCGAACCAAGGATGCGCCCGAACTTTACACCCGAGGACTCGCAACTAGCCAAATATGGTACAATGACATCAATGCATGCTCAAAGTAGGGAAATTATCCTATTTATTCAATAATTTAACATTCTTGAAGAATTCCCTAAATCAAACCCTGGGCCCGCACGCTCGAATTCCGAAAACTCACAGAGAAATCGCTCACCCGAAGCCTAAGGATCGTTAATATATGATTTCTACTTGAATTTATGGAAATAAATGGGTAATTCACCAATTTCTCAAGAACCCTAAATTACTACCCAATTCTTGACTTTTCAATGATTGAGTTGTTAATTTAGCTAGAAGATCATGAATTAAACAAGTGTTGAAGTGGAATTAACTTACCTTTACAGTAGCTAGCTTGTAGTGTGCTCTCCCCAAGATCACAAGACTCTAATGGTGGAGGAAAATGAATGAAGGGGGTGAAATCCCGAGTTTCAAAGAATATATACTGCCTGGCCTACAGGGATTCCGCACCTGCGGCTCGGGGCTCGCACCTGTGGCTCGGGGCTCGCACCTGCGGAACTGGACGGGAAGGGTTGGGTTCACACCTGCAGAAGGATGGCCGCACCAGCGGTTCAGCTCTTGCGGACTTTTTGTCCGCACCTGCAAGAAAGAGGGACCTCACCTGGGGTCGCACCTGCGACTGGGAAACCGCACCAACAGCTATTTTAGCTGGTTTTTAGCCTCGTTGGATGCCCGGGAGGCCCCTGGGCCCACCCGATTCCTCATCCAAATATACCAACAATTCCCAAATCATAATACGGACTCGCTCGATCCTTCGGAACACCCAAAACAACGCAAAAACTCAAAATCACTCCTCAAAACCCCAAGAACCAAACTTAGGAACTTTAAGTTTTCTAGACTTCGCTAACAACGCGCCGAACCGACCTATTCTACTCGGAATGAGACCAAAATTTACAGGCAAGTCATAAATGACACAACAGAACTATTCCCGGTCTGGAAATTCCATTCGGACCTTGATAACCCAAAAACACACCCAAAACCACAATAGGAACTTAAGGAACTTCTTATTTTAATATTGGCGCCGAAATGCTCCCGGGTCATCAAAAACCCATCCCGAGCATACGCCCAGGTCCAAAATCATCACACGAAGCTACCGGAACCAACGAAACTCGATTCCGAGGTTGTTTGCCGAAAATGTTAACCGAAGTCAAACTTGGACTTAAAGGCCAACCTTAAGGAACCATTTGTTCCTATAGCACTCTAAACACCTCCGAATCCCGGACCACCAGTCCCCGCAAGTCACAAATCATAAAAAGCCACTATGGGAAGTTTCATTTAGGGGAAAAGGGTCCTATAACGCAAAACGACTGGTCGGGTCGTTACATTCTCCAGCTCTTAAACAAACGTTTGTCCTCGAACGAGTCTAGAATCATACCTGAAGTGCTGAATACATGTGGATATCTGCTCCGCAGTCCTCCTCGGACTCCCAGGTCGCCTCCTCAACTGGATGGCCCTTCCATTGGAGCTTTACGACAGAAACTCTCTTGGACCTCAACTGGCGGTCCTGTCTATCAATAATAGAGACTGGATCTCGTGGCCCAACCTCTCATCCAACTGAATAGTGCTGAAATGAACCACGTGAGAGAAGTCGGCGTGGTACCTCCGGAGCATGGATACATGAAAAACTGGATGAACTCCTTGTAAAATAGGAGGCAAGGCCAGCTCATAAGCAACCTCCCCAACTCGCCTCAACACCTCGAATGGACCTATAAACCTCGGGCTCAACTTTCCCTTCTTCCCAAATCTCATAATACCCTTCATAGGCGAGACTTTCAGTAGGACCCTATCTCCCTCCATAAATGATACCTCACGCACCCTCTGATCCGCGTAACTCTTATGTCTGGACTGTGCTGTACGAAGCCTCTCCTAAATCAACTTCACTTTATCCAAAGCATCCCTCACCAGGTCGGTGCCATATAACTTCGCCTCGCCAGGCTCAAACCACCCAATAGGAGAACGACATCACCGACCATACAAAGCCGCAAATGGTGCCATCTCAATGCTGGACTGATAATTATTATTGTAAGAAAACTCGGCGAAAGGCAAGAACTGGTCCCACTGACCTCCGAAGTCAATCACACATGCCCTGTGCATGTCCTCAAATATCTGAACTGTCCGCTCTGACTGACCATCAGTCTGAGGGTGAAATGCTGTGCTGAGGTCTATCTGGGTGCCCATCTCACTATGCAATGCTCTCCAGAAGTGCGAGGTGAACTGAGGAACTCGATATGATATAATGGACACCGGCACACCATGAAACCGGACTATCTCCCGAATGTGGATCTGGGCCAACCTCTCAGAAGTATATGTAGTAGCTACTAGAATGAAATGTGCCGATTTGGTCAATCTATCCACAATGACCCAAACGGCGTCCATCTTCCGCAAAGTCCGAGGCAACCCAACCACGAAGTCCATGGCGATGCGCTCCCATTTCCACTCAGGAATGGGCATCTGCTAAAGTAGGCCTCCTGACCTCTGGTACTCATACTTCACTTGCTGGAATTAAGACACCTAGTCACATACTCCACAATGTCCTTCTTCATCCGCCTCCACAAGAAATGCTGCTTCAAGTCACGATACATCTTTGTAGCAGCAGGATGAATAGAATACCGAGAGCTGTGTGCCTCTTCTAGAATCCTCTCCCTCAGGCCATCAACATTAGGAACACATAAGCTGCCCTGAAGTCTCAGAACACCATCCTCGCCAATAGTAGCCTCCTTGGCCCTACCCTGAACCATTGTCTCCCGAAGCTTTGGTAAGCACGAATCATAGGAACGCCGTGCCTTAATCTCCCCCAATAGCGAAGACTGAGCAACCACATGTGCTAAAACTCGGCGAGGCTCTGAAAGGTCTAACCTCACTAGGCGATTGGCCAAGGATGGAACGTCCAAGGCTAGAGGTCTCTCCTCTGCTGCAATATAAGCCAAGCTACCCATACTCTCCGTCTTCCTGCCCAAAGCATCTGCTACCACATTTGCCTTGCCCGGGTGATAAAGAATGGTGATATCATAATCTTTCAACAACTCAAGCCATCTGCGCTGCCTCAAATTAAGATCCTTCTGATTGAACAATTGCTGCAAGCTACGGTGGTCTGTATAAACCTCACAGGACATTCCATACAAGTAGTGCCTCCACATCTTAAGAGCGTGAACAATCATCGCCAACAACAAATCGTGCACAGGGTAATTCTTGTCATCAACCTTCAGCTGGCGTGAAGCATAAGCAATAACTCTCCCCTCCTACATCAATACACACCCCAAGCCAATGCGTGAAGCGTCGCAATATACTGTGTACATCCCAGAATCGGAAGGCAATACTAGAACTGGTGTTGAGGTCAATGCTGTATTGAGCTTCTGAAAGCTCGCCTCACACTCGTCAGACCATCGAAACGGTGCATTATTCTGAGTCAATATAGTCAATGGAGCTGCAATAGAAGAGAAACCCTCCACAAATCGGCGATAATAGCCTGCTAGGCCCAAAAAGCTCCTGATCTCTGTAGCTTAATTAGGACACGACCAACTCTGAACTGCCTCGATCTTCTGAGGATCAACCTTGATACCACCTCCGGATACCACATGCCCCATAAATGCCACGGAATCCAACCAAAACTCACACTTGGAGAACTTAGCATATAGCTTCAGTTCTCGCAAAGTATGGAGCACAACTCTCAAATGCTGCTCGTGCTCCCCCAGGCTACGTGAGTAAATCAAAATGTCATCAATGAAGACAATGACAAATGAATTAATATACGGCCTGAACACCCTATTCATCAAGTCCATGAATGCTTCTGGGGAATTAGTCAAGCCAAAGAACATCACCAGGAACTCATAATGGCCATATCTCGTACGAAAAGCAGTCTTCGGAACATCTCAAGCCCGAATCCTCAACTGATGATACCCGGATTGCAAATCAATCTTAGAAAACACACGAGCACCCTGCATCTGGTTAAACAAATCATCGATACGCGGCAAGGGATACTTGTTATTAATGGTAACCTTGTTCAACTGGAGGTAATCAATACACATCCGCATAGACCCATCCTTCCTCTTCACAAATAAAACTGGAGCACCCCACGACGATATACTCGGTTTGATGAACCCCTTAGGTAAAACTCCTCAAGCTGCTCCTTCAACTCCTTCAACTTTTTCGGAGCCATAAGGTATGGAGGAATAGATATAGGCTGGGTGTCTGGAGCTAAATCAATGCAGAAATCAATATCACGGTCCAGAGGCATGCCCGGAAGATCCGAAGGAAATACATCCGCAAACTCTCGAACCACTGGCACTGAATAAATCGTCGGAGACTCGGCAGTGGTGTCCCGCACATAAGCAAGATAGGCTAGACAACCCTTCTCGACCATATGTCAAGCCTTCAAGAATGAAATAACCCAGCTGGCTGTACTAATTGAGGAACCTCTCCACTCCAGCCTAGGCTACTCGGGCACGGCTAAGGTAACTGTCTTGGCATGGAAATCTAGAATGGCATGATAAGGAGATAGCCAATCCATGCCTAAAATAATATCGAAATCAACCATGTCGAGCAATAAGATATCTGCTCGAGTCTCGAACCCACAAAATGAAATCACACAGGACCGGCAAATCTGATCTACAACCACAGAATCACCCACATGAGTGGACACATAAATAGGTGAACCCAAGGACTCACGAGGGACGTACAGAAAATGAGCGAATAAGACCAAAACATAGAAATAAGTGCATCCTGGATCAAATAACACCGATGCCTCTCTACCACATACTGAAATAATACCTGTGATCACGGTGTTTGAGGCCACTGCATTTGATCTGGCCGGAATGGCATAAAATCTGGGCTGAGTACCGGAAGACTAGGCTCCACCAGAGTGAACAGGAGCTGCATAACCTCTCCCTGACTAGCCTCCACCTCTAGGACGACCGTTGCCGACCTGTCCTCCACCTCTAAGTGGCCGGACTGTTAGTTCCGGACCCAGAGGCTGATAGCCCTGCTGTACGGCCTTGCCCCGATACCTAGGACACTTTCTCCTCATATGACCTGGCTCTCCACACTCATAACAACTCCCAGGTGGCATAGTCTTTTGCCCCGAGGAAGATCGCTGAATGGACGGAGGGCGATGAGAGCCCTCAGGCATAGCACTGAAATAAGGATCGGAGGATCTCAGATGACTGGAATAACCACTGTGTGAACTCTGAATGGCGGGAGGATGGTAGGAACGCTCTAGCATGGTACTGAAATGAGGCCTCGCAGGAAAACCTTGAGGAGGTGGTGGAGGTGCTGAATATAAACGCTTGCTGGGCTGACCACTGCTATACTGATCCTGCCCCTAGCTGGGGCTCCTCTGAAATCTCCAGAGAATCTGGCCCTCTTATCCTGCGGCCCCTTCTCCCTGCTCTTCAACCGATAACCCTCGATCCTGCGAGCAATCTCCACTACGAGCTGATAAGGGGTATCCATCTCCACCTCTCGAGCCATGGTGGATCTAATACCTGGATGAAACCCTGCTACAAACCTCCGCACTCTCTCAGCATCGATGGGTAATATCATAAGTGCATGGCGTGACAGCTGTGAAAATCCGGCCTCATAATCTCTCACGGACATTTGCCCCTGCTCTAACCGCTCAAACTGACCCCACAACTCTTCTCTCTCAGAGGGTGAAATATATATGTCCAAGAACATCTGTGTGAACTTCACCCAAGTGAAAGTAGGAGAATCTGCTCGCCGTCTAAGAATATAAGACTGCCACCACCTGCGAGCTCTGCCCTCTAACTGGAATGTGGTGAAATCCACTCCATGGGACGCTAGGATCCCCATGTTGTGCAGTCTATCGCAACACCTATCAATGAAGTCCTGGGCATCATCACCTCACTCACCCCCGAAGATTGGAGGGCGCAATCGAGTCCATCTGTCAAACATCTTCTGCTGATTGCCATCCACAGCTGGTCTGGGCTCCGGTGTTGCTACTACAGGCTGGGTACCACCCATGGGCAGTGTACCCGGGGTGTGATATAATGCTATTATCGGTTCTGCGGCCTGGGCAGTAGGGGTTTGGGATCCCTCTCCCGCCTGAGAAGTGGCAATTTCTGCTGGAAATAAACCAGCCTGGGACATAGTGTCCATAAATCTCATCATACGGCCCATGACTGCCTGGAAGCCTGGCGCCGTCATAAAGTCTACTGGTGCAGCATCTGCTGGAGACACCTCATCCTGCTCCTCTATAATAGGGTCCTCTAGTGGCAGGGTCGGAATAGCTCTGGGATGCCCTCGTCCCTTACCACGGGCCGGTGCCCTCCCCCGGCCTCTGCCAGCGGGGGTAGCGGCCCTTCCCGGATCTAGAACATCAGATGCGTGCGTCCTCACCATCTTTGAGAGAATAGAAGAATGAATTTAATAAATCATCTACTGCACGATAGAATAAGAGCAAAGAGAGGTTTCCTAACACCCTATAGCCTCCTGAAGATAAGTACGGACGTCTCTGTACCGATCCGCAAGACTATACTGGGTTTGCCCGTGACTCGTGAGACTTACGTGAACCTAGTGCTCTGATACCATGTTGTCACGACCCAAAATCCAACACAGGTCGTAATGGCTCCCAACACCGGAGTCAAACAAGCCAACAGTTGTTTACTAGTGACATTATCCTTATTTAACATACCAACCCCACATATTCCCAAAGTTTTAAACTTAGATCATTTAAATAAAAGCGGAAACATTAAACAACTTATGTAAATACAACCACAATGATCATGATCCAATATATATAGTCCAAAATTAAAGAGTCTACTATGTGCGTGCCAGGAACTAGTGTCACAAGTCAACAGGCGAACTAGTAGAATATACAAAAGATGATACAAATTGTACTGATGTCTGAGAGAAGTAGACAGAAATAAACAAAAGATAACTCCATAGTATTGCTGAGAATCGCTAAGGGAGGCAGCTCACTGTGGAGTCAGGTCCAGAATATATTTCAAGCTCCGATCGGAAAACATGAAACACCAGCCTTAGAACCTGTACAATTAAGTACAGAAGTGCAGCATGAGTACGTAAATATATGTACCCAGTGAGTATCCCGCCTAACCTAGAAGAGGTAGTGACGAGAGGTCTACATGACACTCACTAAGGTCCAACAGTATAATTTAACAGGATGTAATGGAAACAGTAGGCATGTAAAGACAGAGAAACAACAAGTATATATGTAAGATACTGAAATCCAGGAAGAATACTGGGAATAAATAAAACAATTACCACTTCACTTTTTCCCTAAATACCTGTCAGATCAATATCCATGAATTTAGTAACAAATAAATCATACGCATGCAGAGTATGGACAACTGGCAGGAGTCATAAGATAGTCAATCCCGTGCACTACCGAGGATCGAACGGCCCGTACCAAAAGTGCACCTCTCCACAAAGTACTCACATCTATGCTCTGCCATGGATCGAACGACCCGTGCCAAAAATGCATCTTTAAACCTCTCTATGCACTGCGGAGGATCGAACGACCCGTACCAAAAGTGCACCTCTCCACAAAGTACTCACATCTATGCTCTGCCATGGATCGAACGACCCGTACCAAAAATGCATCTTTAAACCTCTCTATGCACTGCGGAGGATCGAACGACCCGTACCAAAAGTGCATCTCTCAATCCCTCTCTATGCACTGCCGAGGATCGAACGGACCGTACCAAAAGTGCATCTCTCAATCCCTCTCTATGCACTGCCGAGGATCGAACGGACCGTACCAAAAGTGCATCTCTCAATCCGCCGTGGCGTACGGCCCGTTCCATAAGAGTGGGGGAAATCACACTCCGCTCGCGGAATGTGAATTTGCAAAGCGGTCACATGCACATACATTATTCCTTTTTAAAAGAGAATACTTTTCCGTGAATAATTCCTTACAAGTTTTTCTCAAATTTCATAACTTCGGGGACATAAGCAACATGTAACGTTAATTCATTACGCATATAGTTCATATCAAGTAAAACACAAGGCATGATGTGGGCCTAACTTCCCGGACATAATAGTAATAGTCACTACGTATGGACTCTCGTCACTTTTATGTACGTAGCCCCCACAAATTATCACATATAGCATTTAAATCACCTAGGGGGACAATTCACCCTTACAAGGTTAGAAAGGAGACTCACCTCGTCGAATCTACCCCTCGGACCAAGGATGTGCCCGAACTCCGAACTCTACACCCGAAGACTCGCAACTAGCCAAATATGGTACAATGACATCAATGCATGCTCAAAGTAGGGAAATTATCCTATTTATTCAATAATTTAACATTCTTGAACAATTCCCAAAATCCAACCCCGGGGCCGCACGCTCGAATTCTGAAAACTCACGGAGGAATCGCTCTCCCGAATCCTAAGGATCGTTAATATATGATTTCTACTTGAATTTATGGCAATAAATGGGTAATTCACCAATTTCTCAAGAACCCTAAATTACTACCCAATTCTTGATTTTTCAATGATTTAGTAGTTAATTTAGCTAGAAGATCATGAATTAAACTAGTGTTGAAGTGGAATTAACTTACCTTGACAGTAGCTAGGTTGTGGTGTGCTCTCCCCAAGCTCACAAGACTCTAATGGTGGAGGAAAATGAATGAAGGGGATGAAATCCCGAGTTTCAAAGAATATATACTGTCTGGCCTATATGGATTCCGCACCTGCAGCTCGGGGACCGCGCCTGCGGTCTCTCGCCTACGGAATTGGATGGGAAGGGCTGGGTTCGCACCTGCGGAGGGATGGCCGCACCAGCGGTTCAGCTCCTGCAGATTTTTGTCCGCACCTACGAGAAATGGGGACCTCACCGGGGTCATACCTGCGATGCTTGGGACCGCAGGAGCGGTCCGGCACCTGCGACTGGGCAACCGCACCTGCGGTCACACCAGATTAGGTGCACCAACAACTATTTTAGCTGGTTTTTAGCCCCGTTGGGTTCCCGGGAGGCCCCTGGGCCCATCCGAGCCCTCGTCCAAATATACCAACAAGTCCCAAATTATAATACGGACTCGCTCGAGCCTTCGGAACACCCAAAACAACGCTAAAACTCAAAATCACACCTCAAAACCCCAAGAACAAAATTTAGGAACTTTAAGTTTTCTAGACTTCGCTAATAACGTGCCGAACCGATCTATACTACTCGGAATGACACCAAATTTTGCAGGAAAGTCATAAATGACATAACAGAACTATTCCCGGTCTCGAAATTCTGTTCGGACATTGATAACACAAAAATGCACCCAAAACCACAATAGAAACTTAAGGAACTTCTTATTTTAATATTGGGCGCCGAAACGCTCCCGGGTCATCAGAAACCCATCCCGAGCATACGCCTAGGTCCAAAATCATCACACGAATATACCGGAATCGACGAAACTCGATTCCGAGGTCGTTTGCCCAAAATGTTGACTGAAGTCAAACTTGGCCTTAAAGGCCATCCTTAAGGAACCATTTGTTCCTATAAAACTCTAAAAACCTCCGAATCCCAGACCACCAGTCCCCGCAAGTCATAAATCATAAAAAGCCGCTATGGGAAGTTTCATTTAGGGGAACGGGGTCCGATAACGCAAAACAACCGATCGAGTCGTTACATTCTCCAGCTCTTAAACAAACGTTCATCCTCGACGGTTGTATAATCATACCTGAAGTGCTAAATACATGTGGATATCTGCTCCGCAGTCCTCCTCAGACTCCCAGGTCACCTCCTCAACTGGATGGCCCTTCTATTAGAGCTTTACGACAGAAACTCTCTTGGACCTCAACTGGCGGTCTTGTCTATCAATAATAGCAACTGGCTCCTCCTCGTGTCCCAACCTCTCATCCAACTGAATAGTGCTAAAATCAACCACGTGAGAGAAGTCGGCGTGGTACCTCCGGAGCATGGATACATGAAAAAATGGATGAACTCCTTGTAAACTGGGAGGCAAGGCCAGCTCATAAGCAACCTCCCCAACTCTCCTCAACACTAAGGGTGGCAGGTGGGTCGGGCCCGACCGGGACCGACCCGGGCCCGCGGCTATACGGGCTAGCGGGCTAAACGGGCCGGCTGTGGGGGGTCCGGGCTTGGGGGGCTTTAGGCCCGTGGGGGGCCGGTTCTAAGGTTTGGACCCGTGAGCCCGGGTCCGTTTAGCCCGGGCCCGGCAGGCGGGCCTGGGCCGGGCCAAGCAGGCCCAACGGTAAAAATTCAAAAAAAAAAAAAATTTTAAAAAATGGCCAATGGCTAGATTTTTAAAATCTAACCGTTGGAGCCTCAAAAGAGCCGTTTGGCATGTTTAAAAATTAGCCATTTGTCCCCCAAACTT
>ML341709.1:0-10319 GCA_005239505.1 Nicotiana paniculata | reverse complement strand
ATATATATATATATATATATATATATATATATATATATATATATATATCAATTGGAGTATTATATTCCACATGACTCAATTTTTTACCATGAAGTAGAAAACCAAAAATACTTTCATACGCTTCAAATTGTTCAAATTTATATTGAAGTGAAAAAGTGGCTTGATCTACTATGTATAAGAACTAATCAACTCTAAAAGATTCTTCAAGAGACATTGCAGTATTATTATCAAATTATTTTCTTTTATATTACGCATTTATTACGAATAGTTCTCAATAGTTTCTTCTAAATAGATTAACAAGAACAACGCAATGTAGGAACTTTATCTTCTCTCTCGTGCAAAACCCTATGTTGAAGGCCTAAACCCTATCGTTCATGGCTGCTCAGGCCGCCCGTCAGCCTTCTTCCGAGATTGGCCAGTCGTCCACAAACTTTAAACAGCCTTCCTGAACACCTACAAACCCTACTTCGATCCCTAACTATGCAAAACTCTTACAGCCTCAAACATTAAATGCCCCCATGCACGTAGTTGCCATAAATCTGAAGCTAGTTGAATACTTACATGGAGAACTAATGGTGCGACGGAAAAAAACAGAAGTTAAATAATCAATAATGTAACAAGGATTACATCTTGCAGTTCTGGGTAAGTTTTCCTACGGAAAACCAGTAATACAGGAGTTAAGGAAGGCTATCCCAATTCAATGTGAATTAAAAGGCCCATGCTTAGTAGGTTTGATTAAAGATACGTATGTTTTGATCAAGATGTCGTTAATGGAGGATTACATTCACTTGTTGTCCAAGCCCGCGTTTTATTTGAAGGCACAAAGTGATTTTTGGCAGATGAGATGTACTAAATGAAGTCCATGGTGGAAACCTGATGAGGAAACTCCCATTGTAATTGTTGGGATATTGTTTCTAGACCTTCCTCCCAATTGTTTTGGTAAGGACTTCGTCTTTTCATTAGCTAGTGCAGTTGGTATGCCTCTTCATGTTGATTTGACCACTCAAAAGGGCATAAGACCTAGTTGTGCAAAGGTCAAAGTAGAGGTGAATTTGTTAGAAACACTACCTAGAAGGATTAAGATCATTGAAGAGGAGGATGAAACTGGTCCTGAAAAACCTAAATGGGTGAAGATCAAGTATGACTACATGCCTAAATATTGTAAAACCTGCGACAAACAGGGCCATAATGAAAGTGAATGTTGGGTGATTCATCCAGAGCTTCACAAAAAATTTATTGAAGAAGGTGATCAAGGCATGTAGAAGAATATTATTATGCAAAGTGATGTTGTTATAACAACTGAAGCTTCTACGAAGGTCCTAACAAGTTTAAAAATACTGGGCAAACCAGTGCAAAATGCTACAAAGAACGAATGGATGCAAAGGAGGAAGAATAAATATCAAAGGGATAGTAGGGGCTATATAATTGAAGAGGCTGTGAATGGAGATATTATGAACGCTCAAGAGTTAAAGGAGATGAAAGGCAAGGAGTTAAATGCAAAATATAATGATGTTAGGAAGGAATTAGCTAATGCCCCAGCACAAACTAGTAATAGTTTTGCATTGTTAGAAGAAGGTAAGATTGAAGTTCAAAAATAAATAAATAAGGAAGTTGTGGAAAAAGTGTTAAACAAGGAGAAGGTTGAGGCAAAAGATGTGAATTCTACCTCTACAAGAAAAGGTACTCCAAAAAAGATAGGAGTTCAAAATCTAGCAAAGCAAATTCTTAGTCTTAGTGATGTTGGGATTGGGATTGATGAGGCAGATAAAAAGGAATCCACAATTGAGTGGGTTCATAGGAGATTTGGAACGAGTAAGGAGGAACTAAGAGAGATGAATGTTACATTGAATCATTCTTGTCCATTGTGAACTTTGGATGATTCAAAGGAGAATGAAACTAATGTTGAGGTCAGTTCTGATCGAAGGCTATGGAGTGATGAAGTCGAAATCATGGAGGCTGAAAATATAACAAAGAGTAATACAAAAAACAAGGATGAAAGAAACATCATGAGTGAGAAAGAAGCATCAACTGTAACAGTTGGAGGAGCCTCAGCTGAGAAGAGAGCCAATGGAATGATTCCAGTGGAGAATTTGGGGAAATAAAAGGTTGACAAGGTAGATGGTAATGTTTCTAAGGATACAGTAATGACAAATCAACAAACATTTCAAAGAAAGACTACTGAACTCAATGAAACAGTAAAATCTGGGCAACTGGCTACAGTGATTCCTGGAAATCCCAATCTGAGAGATGTGTATACACAGCAATTCAGGAGGCTATGAGTAAAAAAGAGTTAATTGCTGAGGTATTGAAGGAAGATACAGATAGGGCTCATGATCAAGTGGAGTTTCATGTCAATACAGGGAGTTCTGAAACTTCGCACAGCAACAATGCCATTCAAATTACAGCACCTACAACTGAGGATCTGGGACTGTTAGCTGGAAAAACATTTAGTGTCACCAGTGGCATACTAGCAAGAGGATTTCTCATTAACAACAGGGGTCAAAAGGAGCTTGGGATGATTGCCAAAAACCATGAACCAAATTTGTTAGTTCTTTAAGTGATAGGTGGGGACAATGAAGATCAAGATGAACTAGGTGAAGATATTGAGGAAGATCCAACAGCTGCAAATCTTCAACAAGTAGTAAGAGTTAGGGATATATCACCTAAGAGTGTGGACAGGAAGAAGTCAACTAGAAAGGCTGCAAGGAAACAGAAGAAGACATCAAGGATAGTGTACCCCAAAGGTTGCAACCAAAGAGGGCAATGATATCTACTTCCAAATAATCATATAGATAATGTTCTAGTTTGGAATGTGACGTCGATTAACACACAAAAAGCTTTCAATAGGTTGATTAACCTACATAGAAAGTACAACTTCTATTTGATAGGTTTGATGGAACCTTGGCAAGATATCAATAAGCTTGAGGAGTATAGAAGGAAGTTGGGGATTCAGTCTGCTTATGCTAATATGAATGGCAATATATGGGATTTTTTGGATGAAGATATAGAGGTTGACATTGTGATGAACATAGAACAACAAATGACACTTAAGCTGTTTCACAGAAATCTAAACAAGGAATTATATGTGACATTAGTCTATGCTAAATGTGATTCCACAGAAAGAATTGAACTGTGAAATTCAATGTATCATTTAGCCTCATATATGGAATCTCCTTGGCTTGTTGGAGGAGATTTCAATGTGATTTTATTAGAGGAAGAGCAATATAGAGGACTGCATGTTTATCTAAGTGAAGTAGAGGACTTTGCTCATTGTGTGGATACATGTGCTTTATATGTCCTAGGCTTCAAGGGGAGTTTGTACACTTTGTGGAATAGTAGATCTGATATTGATTGCATATTTAAGAGGCTTGATAGATACTTTGCAAATCAACAATTCCTTGACCTATTCCAAGCAATTGAAGTGCAACACCTGATCAAGTATGGTTCTGACCATGCTCCCCTCCTACTTTCCTGTAACATTGATACAGTACAGACTAAGAAACCATTCAAGTTTCTTTATTTTTGGGCTAAGCATGAAACGTTTCTAAAGGTGGTACATGATAAATCCATTCATTCTATTTCACAACAAATTGAAGAAGATGAAGGAAACTTTGGCAGTGTGGAGTAAGGAGACATTTCGAGACATATTTAAGCAAATTGCATCACTAGAGGATGTCATTAAAGTGCATGAGGTGGAGTTTGAACTGAATCCAACAGCACAAAATAGAGCTAAATTACACAAGGTCGAAGCATATCTTACAAGATTCTATCAAATTGAGGAGGAATTTTGGAGGCAAAAGATAGGAATGCAGTGGTTTAAATATGGAGATAGAAATACAAAATTATTTCATGCTCATGTCAAAGGGAAAAGGAAAAGACTGCAGGTCAATAGAATGTTGGATGATAATGGTAATTGGATAGTCACAGGAAGGAATAGCAAAGGAAGCAGTTGATTTCTTTCAAGCACAGTTTACTGAAGAATGAATTCCAACAAAATTTGACATTATACAACATGTTCCAAAGATGATCACTGAAGATCAAAATGGAAGGTTGTGGGTTGAACCTACAATGGAGGAAGTCAAGGTAGTAGTATTTGGATTAAATGGAGATAGTGCTAGTGGTCCAGATGGATTCACTGGCCAATTTTATCAAGTTAGCTAGGAAATAATATGTGGAGATATACTCAATATGTTCAAGTCTTTCTTTTGTGGTGCTGAGCGTCCAAAATTCATCACTCACACAAATCTAGTATTGCTTCCCAAGAAGAAGACTGTAGCTACATTTCAGACATGAGTCGAATCAGTTTGAGTAATTTTTCAAACAAAATCATATCTAGAGTCGGTCATGAAAGATTAGTAGATCCAATGCCTTCTTTAATGTCTCCCAATCAGGCTGGTTTTGTCAAAGGAATGAGAATTATGGAGAACATTTTATTAACTCAAGAGATCATAACTGACATTAGATTGAAAGGGAAGCCATCCAATGTTGTTATCAAATTGGACATGGAAAAGGCATATGATAGAGTCTCATAGCTGTTTTAGATAAAGGTCCTAAGGCAAATGGGGTTTGGAGAGGTGTTCATTGACATGATCTTTAGGTTAGTGTCAAACAATTGGTAATTTGTTCTCTTGAATGGGCAAGCCAATGGTTTCTTCAAATGATCAAGGGGAGTTAAGCAATGAGATCCTCTTTCTCCTTCATTATTCATTCTACCAGCTGAAGTACTTGGAAGGGCCTTGGATGCCTTGTTTTACAATCCTGACTGCATAAGATTTGGTATGACAAAGTGGAGTCAAATCATCAACTATTTATCATATGCAGATGGCACCATTATTTTTTGTTCTTCTCATTATGTGGCAGTGCGGCTTACCATGAATGTATTAGAGAAATATGAGGCTTCTTCAGGTCAGAAGATCAATAAGGAAAAGTTTTCTTTTTATATGCATGAAGGAGTGTCTGCAGAAGAGGCAAACACGGTCCATTTGATCATAGAATTTCAAAGAAATACCTTTCCATTCAAATATTTGGGATGCCCTATATCATACAACAGGAGGAATGAAGAGTTCTACAAAGGCATCCTCTTCAAAGTTCAGGAGAGACTATCATCATGGAAAGGTAAGTTATTATCGATAGGTGGTAGGGCAGTTTTGATTTCACATGTATTTGAGAGCATGTCAATTCATCTCTTATCAACTGTAAATCCACCGGTACATATGATAAATAAATTACACAAGATGTTTGTTAGGTTCTATTGGATTAATTCAGGCAATGGAAAGGCTAGATATTGGGCTTCATGGGACAATCTGTGTCTGCCAAAAAGAGAAGGAGGTCTTGGTTTCAGATCATTACATGATGTGTCGAAGTCATTGTTTGCTAAGATATGGTGGAACTACAGGACAAAAGATACATTATGGTCTACATTTATGAGGAATAAATATTGTAATAAGATTAATGAGGTGTTAGTTCCTTGGAGAAATGGATCCCAGGTTTGGAAGAAAATGATACAAATGAGAGAGGAGTTGGAACATAAAGTGTGGTGGCAATTGAAGAATGAAGTCTCATATTTTTGGTATGATAATTGGACTGGACTTGGTGCTTTGTACCATGCTTCAGGATCATAACATTGGTGTGATGAATCCATAAAACACGTGGGTGAGGTGATGGAGAATGGGACATGGAATGAAGTGTTGCTGAGGGAGCTATTGCCTGAGGAGATATTTGAACATATCTTAGAAATGATAGCACCTCCTGCACATCAATTAGTGAAGGATAAGCCCCAGTGGAAGCTAGAAACAAATGGTATATTTACAGTGAAGTCAGCCTAGCATTACATAAGGAAGAGAAGAGATGAGAGCAAGTTATACAAGTTTATGTGGGTGAAGGGACTGCCTTTCAAAGTTAGCTTCTTCAAGTGGATATTATGGAAAGAAAAGCTACCTTTAGATGATTGGTTCCAAAGACTGGGGTACATTAGAACTTCAATATGTTGGTGTTGTAGGCATCCTAAAGAAAAAACACTACCTCATGTCTTCTTGACATCACCAGTTGCTAGGTTTGTGTGGAATTATTTTGGTACACCTGTTGGGATCAAAACACAAGGCAATAAGTGGTACAATTGATAAATGAATGGTGGAACAAAGCAGGAAATACAAGTTTGAAGGCAGTATATCAAGCAATGCCAAGCTTGATTGTCTGGCATATGTGGAAAAGGATGAATTCTGGAAAGCATGGGAAAACTGTATCTTTTAATAGATTGATTTATCAGATTTCAAACTCCATCCAAATGCTATTGAAAGTAAGGATACCAGGCATCAAGGGTGTCACAGCAAATTGGCCTAACTTACATTAGAAGTTAGCCAACCATGTTCCAAAACTGAGATATATAAAAGTTAATGTGGCAATTACCTCCTGTGGGTTGGATAAAATGCAATACAGATGGGGCTTGTAGAGGAGACAATGGAGGAGCTTCATATGGTTTTTGTATAAGGAGTGGAACAAGGGACCTCATCTGCAGATGCAATAGAGGAAGAAACAAACAATATAGCTGAGGCACAAGAAATTTTGGAGGGCCTAAGGTACATTGTTCAAATGCCATTCCCTTCATGTATACTTGAAAATGATTCATTGCTTATGAAGAATGTGCTGGATGATATTTGGGAAACACCTTAGAGCATAGCAAACTAGGTAGATGAAATCAAATCCTTATTGTCTAGGGGTGTATTCAGCTAATTCATGTACTGAGGGAAGGCAATAAGTTAGATAATCATCTAGCTAACTTGGCCTTGTATCAACAACATATACAACATGTACACTCACTTTCGGAACTAGACACACAAGGGAGGAAAATACTAAACAATGACAAAATCCAAATACCACACTTGAGGGTAAGAGTTGCCAAGCCAAATGCTAATTGATGAAGGAACTAATTGACATGGGAAGTGAAGGGGATATCATAATAAAGAAGAGGAGAAGGAGAAAATATTATGGAGGAATGAGTCAAAATATAGGGGAAGGAGAAAATAAGACATTTCCAACTCAAATCTTAAGGGAGGAGAGGAGGAAGGATTTATTTCTCTAACATGTTTGTTATTCTTGCAGGTACCTTGTAGGGGGTGTGGCTCTATGTTGTGGCAAAACCTAATAGGTTGGTATTAGTATCTTTGATACTCAACTCCTATAGGTGTAATCACTATATAGGGCAACCCGATTATTATATCAAAAATGCAAAGACAAGGCAGCGCACAAGCCTATGTTATATGATTCATTGTCATACTCAGTGTAGAGGACACGAGAAGATATATATACAAGGGAATGCATATCCCTTTTCATCTACCATTTACTGAGTATCACACTAGATTCAAAACACACAGCTCATCGAGTCTCAAGTGCCAGCGTGACGCGCAAGGATTATCTAGTGCCTATATTAGGTACATTTGACCATGGTTTTTGCACAGCTTTGGGCGGGCAATTTCAGAGATTTTTGAAGGACTCCCATGTACATGATACATATACTACACATAAGGAACATACATATAACATGTTTGATACAAGTCTATACAGGTATGATCACGCTTTTTTGCGACAAAGTCTCCTGCTTTGAATTGGACATGTATTGTAAGATGCATTTCGTGCAAATATGGAAACATGCAGTCATGTGTAAGCTTAGATGCCAGTTATAGACATCACATGGCGACCCCAGCTGACCAAGACATCATGTGTAACTACTTAGATTCAAACGAAGCGAATGCAGTCTTGTCAAAGAGATGTTGCAAGTTGAAGTCAGTTACATTGATTCAAGATATATGGTTATTAGATCTTTTTGTTCTATCAAAGAATTGTATCACACAAGAATTTGATAATAGGTTTCATGTACATTCATATTTTACGCACTTATATTTTGTAAGACCTCTAGACACTTGTTGTTCTGTTTTGGATTAACTTAATAATAAGACCACTAGGCAACCAACCTAGTGGTATATTAGCCAAAAAAAATTCCACAAAAAAAGATATACCCCATCTGTTTCAATTTATGTGAACCCGTTTGACTGGGCACAGCATTTAAGAAATTATAAAAGACTCTTGAACTTGTGGTGTAAATGAGGCACATATATTTTGTGTGACTATAAATTATTGCATAAATGTAAATTGTTTCCAAATATGGAAATGGGTCATTTTTTTGGCACAGACTAAAAAGAAAATAGGTTCACATAAATTGAAACGGATGGAGTATATATATATAGTCCACTACTAAAAGTCGGGAAAAAACGACCACAAAAAGCGACCAAAGTTGGTCCCTAAACAGTGAAAAGCGACCAAAATGCGTCCAAACAGGCTTGGTCGCTATGTTGCTGGTCCCTTTACCATAGAGACCAAAGTTGGTCGCTAATTAGCGACCAATTTTGTTCTCTATGTTAAATTGACCAAATATTTCGGGTATCAAAAAAAGAGACCAACTTTGGTCGCTATATTATTTTAATAATATAAATTTAGCGACCACAGTTGGTCGCTTATTTTTAATTTTTTTAAATTTTTTTTAAAAATAAGCGACCACAGTTAGTCGCTAATTTATAGAATTTAATTTTTTTTATACATAAGCGACCAAAATTGGTCGCTAATCTGGGTTAACTAGCGACCAACTTTGATCGCTATTTCCCAGGAAAAAAAATTTAAAATAGAAAAGCGACCAACTTTTCTGGGTATAATTTTGGCAGAAAGTGCCTGTTTTGGCAGCTACACCACCTGCCAGCATACTAAATTCCCTATTACAAGCAACAACAACAACAACAAAACCAACAACAACATTAAAACCAAAAAAGTAAAGTTCAATAGAAAACACATTAAACTAACAGAACTAAGTTAATGGTTATTACAAGCCCATTCGAAAATCGGTTCTATTGCNCCTCCACGTCAGATGTGAAGCGACCCTATAAGAAAAATTACATTGAATTAGTAAATCAAAATACTTAATGAAAAGTAAAAAAAACTTACATGTACAGTCGAGGCTCGACCCTCGACCCACCTCTCTGGATCAGTCTCTTTCTTCTTCTTTACAATATGAGTCTCATTGAATAGATCATCTTGCTTCATTGTCATCATAAAGTTGTCTGAGGGCTTTGGTGATTATTCTCATAGTAATATTACTCAGGATGAACTTGAATACAGATAATAACTTGGATACAGTACCTGGCAGGGTGTGTCTTTGATCAATTGTTGTTCTCATTAGCGACAATGATAATGAGAAGGCAATGGCATGTGTTTCAAACAGTGATGGTGTAGGTAGGAATTTAACATTTCCTAAGTTGATAAAAGAAGAGGTTATAGAGGAATTCTCTACTTCATTTTCCAAACGCTTCTCTAAGGAAGAGAAGTTTGGAGAAATCTCCTCTTGGAAAATGAAGTAGAGAATTCCTCTATAACCACTTCTTTTATCTACTTAGGAAATGTTAAATTCCTACCTACACCATCATTTTTGAAACACATGTCATTGTCTCATCATCATCATTGTCACTAATGAGAACAATAATTAAAGACACACTCTGCCAAGTACTGTATCCAAGTTATTCTTGGTGGAAATTCCATTGCATGTCTAATAAAGTCATCAACCCTTTCTACAAAATCCTCCCGCAATCCCCACCAATTAGGATAATTTCTATTGTACATCCAAGTATGATGTTCCATCTATACAAATAAAACAAGAACAAATTAATTTAGTTAACTCATATCCCAAGCTTTTTTAGTTAATTAATTCCATATCCTAAAGATTCAACTCATATCCTAAAAGTTCAATTCATATCCAAACATTTCAATTCATATCCTAAATGTTCAATTCATATCCTAAAATTTTAATTCATATCCACAAAAGTTCAATTCATATCCTAAAGGTTCAATTCATATCCTAAAGGCTCAATTCATATCCAAAAATTTCAATTTATAAACTAAAATTACAATACATAAACTAAAAGTCCAATTCATATCCTAAAGATCAATTTCATATCCTAAAGGCTCAATTCATATCCTAAAAGTCCAATTCATATTCACAAAAGTTCAATTCATATCCTTAAGGCTCAATTCATATCCTAAAAGTTCAATTCATATACAAAAATTTTAATTCATAAACTAAAAGTCCAATTCATATCTTAAAATTTTTATTCATAACCACAAAAGTTAAATTCATATCCTAAAAGTTTAATTCATATCCTAAAGACTCAGTTCATATCCTAAAATTCCAATTTAATAACTAAAATTACAATACATAAAGTAAAACTACAATACATAAACTAAAAGTCCATATCATATCCTAAAATTTCAATTCATAAACT
>ML341708.1:884-20845 GCA_005239505.1 Nicotiana paniculata | reverse complement strand
CTGGGCAGTGGCCGGCGAGGCCATGGCAAGACTTTCTCTCTCTAGTCGCCTCCAAATCGCCCAAAATCGCCAGAGCCTCTCTCTCTACACACGGGTTTCTTTGGGGTTTTAGGTTTCCTAGGGCTAGTTTTTATTTATATAAAACACAAGAAAAATATGTTGTCTTACCAAAAGTAAGACTGTAAAAAAATTGGAAATTACATATGCCCTATTATCAAATTTGGATAGGTGATATCCAAACTTGATATTACACACTGCTAAACTACTTAAAGTAAGGTAGCTTCCTAAGCTACGAACTAGCCCAATGATCAAAGGCCCATATCGTCTAAGAATTTTCTTGTGCTTAAGTAATGACACTGACCAGTAGCATTGCTTGCATGAATAGCCCAAGAGTGATATTATCATATGATTGCACCACTAGCCTAACTTCCATGTAGAGCACCATTGCTTCATATTGATAATCCATGAGTGTTTCTGCCTTCTGTCAATTATATTGTGATCTTTTGATGTACAATTTATAGCCATCCCTATACAAATATCCCATTCATGATGACAGTACCAGTTACGCTCATAGGAATGTAAAGATTTACTCATGTAGCTGTTCTCAAATACTTCCTAGAACTTGTTCCTCAAGTACATGTTATTCTTAATCTCTCCTATGCCTTCCCCAACTTGGCCTCCAGTGAATTGAGTACATAGTAATAATACCACCACTAAGAGGTTGGACCAGGAAAAGGACATAAGTATAGTAGTTCTTCGTACTGTGTATTCTGTCCATTGACAAACTTCTGTACTATCTCTCATCCGCTTTTCAAGTGTATTTCTTATAAAAGATTGTGATCTTACTGACCTCTTGTGTTCCCTGTGTATCTTCCTGAGTGTAGATGTTGTTTTTCTTGATTTATCATAATGAATAGCCTCTGTAAATTCAATATTATAGTGCTGCTTGGACATTATATATCTGGACTTATGTTGTATATTGATTTCTCTTGTAACATCCATTTCCATGCTTTTGCCTTCCTCAACTTGCCCTCCTGTGGAATGAGTACATCACTGCCTTGTTTATGCTTGTACCAATGATGTAGACAATTTTTCCATAGCTTGTAGTAGAGATTGATTCTGCAACTTCCTTTTTTTATCCTTGAAGTGTTACAGTGCATTAGGCAGTATTTCCATGATATTGCATAATTTTTTTGCCCACTACACCATACTGATGAATGTCGAGTAGACTGTTAATCCACTTTCCTACTGTCCCTGTGACTATCTTTAATTCCCCCTCAATGGAATGAGTACTATGTACTAATACCACAAATGGAGGGTTCATCTTTAAATAGAGCATGGAGACAGTGCCTTGACCTGCAAAAAAGAAAAAAGTTGTTAGTTAAAAAAATCCTTAGGATACTCTCCTCTAAAAAGACTCGAGCATGATAAGCCATAGTGATAACTTCCATCCTTCCTGCACTTAGTCCTCCATAATCATTTAATTCTTTGCCATCTTTACTCTCAAATAGGGCATTGTATCTTATCTTCATTTACAATCCTTCTACCTTGACTATCTAACTCCCAGAATTCATGACTCACAATTGTGCCAACATCAAGTGCATAGTTAGCTAGGTGGTCGGCCAACTTTTTCCCTTCTCTAAAAATGTGTGACACCACATAGTATCCATCATTCATATGTTGCATAATCTCTTCATACTTTTATACTATACACCAAGGTGTCTTCCATGATCCATCCATGATTTTCTTCATTAACATCGAGTCGGTTTGCACACAGACTTGAGAATATTGCTGAATTCTACAGAATCTCAACGCCTGCACAATAGCCACTGCCTCAGCTTCTGTATTTGATACTTCATTAATTTCTTTTCATGTTGCATACATAATATCTCCATACTCATACCTTACACAAAATCCAATTTCACTCCTACCAGGATTCCCCCTTGAAGCACCATCGGTGTTCACTTTCATCCAGCCTTCACCTGGTAATTCCCATATCACCTTTGTAATTTTAAATTTAGATGTGTAATTCTCCATCATAGTTAGTAACTCATGCCATTTGTGAGGGACATTATTAACACCAAGTTTCCTTACTTTCACCAGAGCTTGAAGATTGGATGATACTTGATATATGAGGCGACTTGTTGAAACAGAATCTCCATACTTCATACTATTCCTTCGCTTCCATAGTTCCCAGACTATGCATGATGGCAAGGCCTGCATAATAGGTTTAAGTCTAGCACATAATTTGGTAGTCTAACAGCTGGTTATTGCTTGATGCATTGAAAGTCCTTGTACGTTAATACCTGCCCTCGAAAAGAAGTATCTCCACACATCACTAGCTATATCTGAATTGAAA
This sequence comes from Nicotiana paniculata, assembly GCA_005239505.1. NCBI lineage: Eukaryota > Viridiplantae > Streptophyta > Magnoliopsida > Solanales > Solanaceae > Nicotiana > Nicotiana paniculata. Next base: position 18,486 of record ML341708.1, on the reverse strand, counting down.
AACATGTGCTGGAGTGTTTCTTCCTTGGGGTTAATGCAGCACTGGCATTTTGATGGCATCATATACCCAACTCTTCTCATAAAATCATCTAGGGGAAGCTTTGCCTTCCAAACTTTCCACATAAAGAATGAAATTTTGAATGGCAACCCCTTCATCCAAATCACCTGATACGCTACCCTTGGTTCATCCCTTATTCGCAAGTATTCCCAGGTAGTTCTAACACTAAAATGACCTCGAGGTTCTAACATCCAGTAAGGTACATGGAGTATCTCATTAACAGTTGGTGGCTTAATATTTTCAATAATGTGCGTGACATATTCATCAGGTAATATCTCCAGCAACCTCTCTACATTCCATTCACCATTGTCAACCACATCCCATACATTATGAATTGATTCATATATCCCAAAGTTCTGTGGGACAATGAAGTATAAGTGTCCCATCCCTGTCCAGTTATCATACCAGAATAATGACGATCCCATCTTTGGATGACATTTAATTTGATGTTCGATTAAGTCCCTACATTCTAGCATCCTTATCCAATATGCGATCCTTCCCTCCATGGTACAATAACTGAGTTCATTTTTTGCAGTATTTCTGGCTCATGAATGAACTCCAAAGACTTGGTTTTTTCTATAATTTCACCACAATTTACAGAAAAGTGCTTTAGCAACATCATGTAGCGATCTGTAACCAATTCCACCTTCTGCATATGGCATACATAAGGTGCTCCAAGATGCCCAGTGCCTGCTGCTACCACCTATTGAACTGCACCAGAAAAATTGCACAAAAATTTTGTGCAGCTTGTTTATTGCAAAGTTAGGAGGGTTCACTGCAGAAAGAAGATGAATTGGCATTCTCTGCAATACATGTGAAATCAAGACTGCTCTGCCCCCTATTGTAAGTAATTTTCCTTTCCAATATTGGAGTTTGTCTAGTAATTTTGTGATCAATCCTTGATAATGATCCAACTTTCTCCTCGAGTAAAAAATGGGAAAGCCAAGGTACATGAATGGGAATTCTTGCCTTTTGATACCAGTGATCATTTCCACCTTGTTTTCTACTTCCTTATCTATCAAATGATGCATGTACACAGCTGATTTCGAATTGTTCACAAGCTTCCCAGAAGCAGCTTCATATGCCCCTAGTACTTCCATGATTAATCTTAATGAAGTAGCATCAGATGATGAGAAAATAATCGTATCGTCTGCGTAGGCAAGATGATTAATTTTAGTACTCCATTTAGGTAGACCAAAACCACGAAAGAAAAGGTTCAAGTGTAATGCATTTAACCCCCTCGATAATGCTTCTGCAGCTATTATAAACAATGTGGGTGACAGTGGATCCCCCTGTTTGACGCCCCTCAATGATTTGAAAAAGCCATGCGCCTGACCAATAATTCGTACAGAATAGCAATTATTTGATACAATGCCATATATCATTCCAATGAACCTTTCCGCAAATCCCATATTTCTAAGCACCTTTGTATGAAATAGCCAAGAATGCCTATCGTATGCCTTTGTCATATCAAGTTTGATTACCACATTTGTTCCAGCTCTAGTTGTAAGTCTTATATCCATGATAATTTCCAGAGTGAGCAAAACATTTCCAATTATGCTCCTCCCTTTCACAAAGCCAGCTTGTTCTTCCGATATAGTATTAGGTAATAGCCCTACAAGCCTCTCATGTATCATCCTTGATATTACTCTGTTGGTAAAATTACTCAGACTTATTGGCCTCAAATCAGAGAATGTATTCACCTCCTTTTTCTTTAGAAGAAGGACCAAATTAGTATGAGTCACACACTTTGGTAGTTCATATCCATTAAAAAAGGCTTTCACCATATCAAATAAATCATCCCCAATTATCTCCCAACATGATTGATAGAATTTTCCTGTGTATCCATCCGGACCCCCTGCACTATCTCCATTCAAACCAAAGACTGCAATTTTCACCTCCTTTTTGTTGGTTGTCTTATTAATTCATAATTCTGCTCCATCTCTATCAATTCTGGGACATGATCCAGTATATGAAAAGATGTAGGTATTGTTGACTCCTTGAATTGATCTTCATAAAAATGAACAGCTTCCTGGGCTATTTCTTCTTCCTCTTCTAACTATGTACCTTGACTGTTTTGAATTATGTTAAGCTGTAGTCTTTTCCTTCGACCTCTAACTCGAGCATGAAAATTTTTTGTGTTCCTATCCCCATACTTGAACCAAGCCATTCCTGCTTTCTGCTTCCAATATTTTTCCTCAAGTGCTAAGAATCTGATCAATTCTGCCTGCACCTTGTGTGGTCTTTCTCTATTCTCTTTTGTAGGCTGGAGTTCAAACTGTGCTTCATGTACCAATACTACTTCCTCCATGCTAGCAATTTTCTGAAATATGTTCCCATAGGTAGCTTTACTCCAAATTGATAATGCCTTTTCAATCTTCTTCAGTTTGTAGTTAAACAAGGTAAAAGGATTAGCATAGAAGTCTTTCTTCCAGTTTTTTCTCACAACTTCCTCGAAAGACTCATGTTCAACCCAAAAATTCAGAAATTTAAAAGGCTTTTTCACTGGAGGTGTTTCTTTGTCACACTTTAGCTGCATAGGGCTATGGTCGGACCCTATCTTTGAGAGGTGAGTTACTTCTATTCCTGGGAATGTCTTTTGGAACTCCTTATTTTCCAAACACCTATCTAGTCTTTTGAAAATGCAATCTTCTTCGGCTCTCCCATTCCACCAAGTAAAAATGCTTCCCTTGAATCCAAGATCAGTGAGGTTGCAAGTTGTGATGCAATGTCGAAAGTCATCAATTTCATTCAACGACACTGGTAGACTACCAAACTTTTCTTCTTCGTCTCATATGACATTGAAGTCACCACCTACTAGCCATGGTACAGTCATGTCTCTTACCATTGCATACATTGAGTCCCATAATTCAGGTCTTTCAATGGCATCGCATTTAGCATACACTAAGGTAAGCACCAGTTCTACATGTGATTCAGTGTGAAAGAGCCTTAATGTCAACTGTTGCATCATATTATACATGATTGCCACATGATATGCCTCATCAATGAAAGCCCAAATCTTGTTTGACACATTGGAGATTGCTTGTGCAAAACCAATTTGTCTTCTGTACCTTTCCAGCTTTGTAGATTGTTGCTTAGGTTCCATTAATCCTATAAAGTCATAATGGTGTTGCCCATGCATTTTGATTAGCCTCTCAAAGGTTTGTTGAGTATTGACCGACCTTATGTTCCAAATTAGCGCGTCCATCACTGGTTGTTTGATTTGGTGAAGTCCCTCCTCATTTGTACACCACCTGCAGGCAATATGGTGAAATCTTTCTGCTGTTTCTTTCTTCCTTTAGTTGAAGATTTGACCTTTTCAATCTGTCTAGGTGATAGATCACCTTTCCTTGCAACATTTAAGAAATTCTGTGCAGTGGACTCCTGATCCATATCCTTGCCAATTCTTTCATTTGCATCGTCTACATCAGTGGATTCCTTACCTCTTAAAACATCCACTGTGTTTTGTTTTTGCCCTTTAGATATCAAAGTATGATCCTCTCCTTTCTTCACTATCTTTAACTACTTAATCTCCAATGGAACAATGTTTTGAGGTTCAACAGAACATTGCTTTTCAGATCTAGTTTCCATTTATCAGCATCCTTACTCTTCTTCTCCCCAGTTCCTCCAGGATCTACTGCTTCATTTCCTCTGCCTTCTATGCTCTCAATGTCTAACCTATTGATTCCTGCGACTCTCTTCGTCTTTTTACCTTGTTCCTTACCTTTTATGTTTGTAATATCCTTGTTGGTAGTGTCATATGTTATATTTTTATCTGCACTAATAGGATCCCCATTCACACTTTGTTCTTCACCCTCTTGATCATCATCAATTGTCTCATCATCAACTGGTGCTCCTTCTGGGACTTCACCCTCATCCGAATCCTCCTCTATTTGATTAGACCATAGTCTGCCCCCACTCTATTGAACTCTTTCATTGACTTTTGGAAAATCACTCTTTGTTTTAGCTCCTGTAGATAGAACAAAAGGATATTTAGCTAGTTCTTGGTCCACCAGTGTATCTTGTGAAGGAATTTCATGACATGAAGTTATTATATCGACTGTCTTGTCCATTGCATTCTCTTTAAAAGTTATCTGCACCCACTGAGCTGTGGTTTCCTTGTCTTTGGATTTATCTTTTTCATTCCCCATTTGAGTGTTATATACTTGATCATTGATAGATCCAATCCCTGCTGTGTTGGGATTAAATGCTAGTGCTGCAGGGTTTAATTTCCCATCCTTATTGGCAGGTTCCTTTTGCCTTCGTTTAGCTGCACTTTGGTTCCCAATTGTTGGATTTTAGAACCTGTTTGATCTTCTACCAAGACTAACTGGTTGTCATTTCCTTAATCCTCCCCGACCACCTCCAAGACTGCAAATTTATTTCCCAATTGAACCTGCTTATTTGCTCCATTATCTACTGGTACAATCTCCTTTTCCAGTTATTCCTTGTACTCCATTTTGTTGTCCTGTATTCCTATCCTTATTACCTCAATTTGTTAGTTGATTATCAGTCTACTGAACTGGAATAAGTTCTCTTCCTGTATTACCTTGTTCAACACTTTGATTCACAATAACTTTAACTCTATTGTCCTTCACTTCTTTCCACTGTTCTTTCGAGTTTCCAACCACATTACCTACAACCTTTGCACTAGATAAGATCATTAAAGGTTGTTAGTTAGAATTATTCTATTTCTTATCATTTGTAGCCAGTTTAACATTCTCTTTCTCAACATACAACTCTGGATGTAGCCTTCAGCAATCAAACTGATCGTGCCCTAGAAGTTTACAATTCTTGCAGTATTTAGGAAGCATATCATAATTAATTTTTACCCATTCAGTTCTGATCTCTCCAGTAGCTTCATTCTCTATATCCATCATCACCTTCTTAGGTAAATCCGCTAACAAATCAACTAGAACCTTTACCCTCGCACAACTAGGCCTAGTTTTGTTTATAGTGGCCATATCTAAATGCAATTGTTTCCCAACTGAAGAAGCTAAAGAAAACAAGCATTCCTTCACGAAAAATGTAGGTAACAAACCTAGGAAAGATATCCAAGCCATGTCCTTCGGTGTTTCCTCGCCTACCTTGAATTTGGAATCATAAATTAAGGGTCTAAGTTGGTACTCGTATCCATCTTTGTCCTAAATGTAATGAGCAGTCTTTGACGTAAAACTTAAGAAATCTTCCATAAGGTCATTCTTATGAGTACGTGCCTATCCCTTAACAACCCAATGTTGCACTCTCCTTTGATACCATATTGAATAGGTATTAGTCGACGTAGGTGCTGTAACTCTGGACTTCCATATGATAATTTTCCTACAATGGCATATTGCAACCCTCGATCACATCCATCCTTTTAACTTCTGCTTCCGTAAACTTCATAACATGCTCTCCATTGAGAATTGTAGATCTGCGAAGTTGAATAGGCTCAACTGATGGAATCTGCTCATGCATGGCATTGTTTAATGTACAGAGTTTTAGAATTTTTGAATAATCCAGTGGGTGTGTGCGTGAGTGTTGTACGCAGTTATCTTCTCTGATCGCCTATCGCCAGAGAGAGAGCTCCCAAGCGTGTGTAGGGTTTAGGGTTTCGGGTTTATGTCGAGATTGTTTTTAAGCAAATATACCACTAGGCTAGATATCTAGTGGCTAATATATAAATATAAAACCAAAATAAGTCCAAAGCTTACAAGATGTCCTACATTTCCTACAACATGAATGAAACTATAAATTACTTGCAACCTATATTCTAAAAAGCTAACTATTACAACATAAAGCACTGAATGCTTCATCCTCATGTAGGTGTGTGTGGATTCAAATGCCAATGCCAAATACCAAGTAGCACCTATAAAAATCTCACCAGGCGCCATGGTATATAATACATAGGCAGTACTAAAATCCCAACAAGAACACCATAGAACTGAGGCAAGCAAACTTTTCCAAATATTGAAACCATAGTTGCTCTTCATTGTCCAAGCACAATATATAGAAGTGAGTGAATTAGTCAGCTGGACCCTTCTCCAGATATGTATTGTGTTAACACCTTCAGACTGAGTGTGTAAACACAATAATACCCCTGAAAAATTATAAAACAAAAATAAAATATAAATACTAGGAGGCAGTGCTAATTTATGAAGCACTGTCGAGTTTTTTATTTTTTATTTTTTATTTTTTATTTTTTATTTTTTTTAAAGCAAATATACCACTAGGCAAGATACCTAGTGGCTAATATATAAATATAAAACCAAAATAAGTCCAAAGCTTAAAAGATGTCCAAAATTTCCTACAACATGAATGAAACTACTAATTACTTGCAACCTATATTCTAAAAAGCTAACTATTACAACATAAAGCACTGAATGCTTCATCCTCAAGTAGGTGTGTGTGGATTCAAATGCCAATGCCAAATACCAAGTAGCACCTATAAAACTCTCACCATACGCCAGGTTATATAATATATAGGCAGTACTGAAATCCCAACAAGAACACCATAGAACTGAGGCAAGCAAACTCCACAAAATATTGAAACCATAGTTGCTCTTCATTTCCCAAGCGCAGTATATAGAAGCGCAGTATATATGTATTGTGTTAACACCTTCAGAATGAGTGTGTAAACACACTGATACCACTGAAAAATGATACCACAAAAATAAAATATAAAGACTAAGAGGCAGTGCTAATTTATGAAGCACTCTAGCAGCTAACCAACTGATCATGTACCACTGGAAATCCCTTTTCAAAATTAAGACTTGAACCAATAACTCTGGTAAGCTTCTTTGTACCAGAACCTCAACTATATGTAGCACTCTGTCATCTGCGAAATGATCCCTAGAATGAGCATGCTACCATGCTAAAACCACTGGGTAATCACTCAACAAACTCCAAATATAAATAAGATTAGGTTCATGCAATGTAGAGATAGATATCTTCATTCATCAGGTTCCTTTCTCTTGGCTATCCTAACTCGTAAGTTAGGAATTTGATATTTGTCCATGTTGATCAAAGTATTTCCTTCTGATGGAAATTCATGAAAAGATTGAAATGTGATTGTACCTGCAAAAGAGAACACAAGGTTAGCTAAAAAATCTGCCACTTTGTTGCATTCCCTTAGAACATGCTAAAAGAGCACATTATATGTACTCTTTATCTCCTTGATCTTTCTCACTTCTGCTCCTATACACCATGGTGTTTCCCATTCATCATCAATGATCCTCCCTATCACAAGAGAATCAGTCTCCATGATCAAAGGATGAAGTTGCCTCTCCACAAAATAAATCAATCCTTCCACAATTACCTTTGCTTCAGCTACTATGTTTGTTGCCTCGCCTATCTCCTTTGCCTTAGCATACATCAAGTTACCCTAATGATCTCTAACACAAAAACCATATGAACTAGGACCCGAATTTCCCCTTGATGCACCATTTGTGTTACACTTGAACCATCTTTCATAAGGGAGCTGCCATATGAATCTCTTAGTAACTACAACTGGCTTGTAGTTTTCAAAGAATCTAATCATCTCTGGCCACAAAAGAGGAATTCCAGGCAACCAAGGATACCTCACTTTTTCTAAGTAATGCAATGTCTTATTAACTACATGAATCACCCTATTACAAGACACTGCCCCCCATGCTTCATTGTATTTCTTCTCTTCCAAATCTCCTATAGAATCACTGCTGGAGCTGCTTGAAAAAAAGGTTTAAGCTTGGGACAACACTTTGCATTCCACCATCCTCTTATAACTTGATGAACCTGTATTAAGTTGATCACCAGGCCAGCAGCTTGAGTAAATGTCTTCCACACCTTCTTTGCAGTGTGACTTGTCAAGAACAAATGCTGAAAAGAATCTTCTTGTATTGGCATGTAACACCAATACTTAGATACTACCATATACCCCCCTCTCCTCCACAAATTATCAGTAGGATTTTTTCCTTTCCAATCTCTCCACAAGAAAAAAGAAATTTTGAAAGGTAACCCTTTAGTCCACAACTTTTCAAGTTCAGGATTACTTGGTTCCCTATGCCTCACAATTCTCCAAGCACTACTAACTGTAAACTTACCTGAAGATGTAGGCATCCATATTGGAATGTCCCATATATCATTACCATTAACATATTCAACATCCTGTCTAATATGGTATGCAATCTCCAGTGGGAATGTTGATCCAGCAGTGCATTATCCCATTTATCCTCAGCTCTCAAGTCAACAACAACTTGCAACTCCTCATTAATTGGGTATTCTGGTGGAAGTACATGATATAAAGCCCCTAATCCAGTCCAATTATCATGCCATACATTTGTAGATCCCCTATTCATTTCCCATAGGATTTAATGTTCCACCTCTTCTCTTGCCTCTAACATTTTCTTCCAAACATGTGAACCCTCCCTGAATTGAACCACAGTAGGTAGTTATTTCTTACAATATTTATTCCACATAAAATTGGACCATAATGATTTTAGAAGTTCTAAACCTCCACCATAGCTTTGCAAAAAGGGCTTTTGAAACATCACTCAATGACCTAAAACTTACTCCTCCCTCCTCCTTAGGAAGACATAGATTTTTCCACTTTGTCCTGTGCCTGCTCCTACCTTCATCCTTATTGCTTCAGAAAAATATTGCAAATATTTTGTGAAGGTTATCAATAACATTATCAGGTGGATCTAGTACTGACAGGATGTGAGTAGGCATACTTTGAAGTACACTTGTGATCAATGTAGCCTTTCCTCCATAAGATATGAATTATCCCCTCCAAGAGTGCAATCTTACCTTCACTTTCTGGATCAAGTCATTATAATACATCTTCCTTCTTCTTGTATAGAAAATTGGACATCCAAGGTAGTTAAATGGAAAACTACCTTTAGAAAATCCAGTAATAGTAGCTACTGCATTCACCAAATTTCCTTCTATCTTTGAGTGCATGTAGTATGAGTTCTTTTCTTTATTGATCAACTGCCCAGAAGTGTGCTCATACAATTCCAAAACATCAATTATCTTCTGAAGAGAATAAGGATCAGTAGATACAAATATGATAGTATCATCAGCATAAGCTAGATGATTCAATGGATCACTCTACTTTGGCATTCCAAAACCCCTAAACTGCCAATCCTCAAACAATCTGTTCAAAGATCTTGATAAAACTTCAGCTGAAAGGATGTACAAGGCTAGTGAAAGGGGATCCCTTATTTCACACCCCTTGTTGAATGAAAAAATCCAGAAACTTGTCCATTAACCATGACTGAATACTAGTTGTTAGCAATTAGATTCCAAACCATGTTGATAAAATATTCTGCAAACCCCATCCTTCTTAGTACATGCATCAAATATTTCCAAGACACCCTATAATATGCCTTGGCCATATCTAACTTGATCACAACATTGGCAGGCTCTCTCTCAATCTTATAGCAGTAACAATCTCTTGAGTCAACAAGATGTTTTCAAAGATACTCCTTCCTTTGAGAAAACCAGATTGGTTTGGAGAGATTATTGGACCAAATCGCACACACAAGTATACGTGGTCGTAGCAAGTAATATAATGTAAATTCGAATGTCGAACCCACAGGGACTTGCGTAAACTACTTATTGAATCACTCTAATTGCTATTTAATCGAGCAAAAAAAAATCCAAGAATATAACTAATTTATTCTTCGATTATATGAACTAATTATCAAGTAACGAGAATATTATTGTGTATTCGATAGAGAAAAATATTCAAGGGTTGTAATTAATTCATCATTCATATTGCATTCTAATTAACTCTCCCTTTCATACAATTCACTCATGGTTGCTAATTAATCGATAATTTCTCTCGTAGCCTTCTCCCGAAGTACTATTCGCCTATTCTCAATAGATTAACGCCTATATTCCTATGAAATTAATCTATTAGAATGCACTAAGATTGCGATGTTTAATTAACTACGGTGACTAGGTATATTCCTATCCTAACCACAAATCCGCTCCCCTGTAGGGTTAAGATCGCGCTCTCTTCAATTCTCCTCTAATCTATATACGGCTTTACCAAGCATAACATAGATAGTATATAGAACCAAATTGCTGGCCAAACAATTAATTAATTGAACACAGAATTGAAGAAACAACCATATATTAAGCGAATTATAATCAAGGTTAAGTTAATATTTAATAATAATATTCATGGCTAAACCACAACCCCAGAACAATGGGTGTTTAGCCACTCATACTAGAATTAAAAAATGCATAAGTTTTGCATAAATGGAATATACTAGATTAAGATGAAGAAAACTGATAATCCTTTACTTCAATGATCTTGTATGTATATTCTCTCCAAAAATGGAATCCTCCCCTCAAAGTTGTGTTTTTGGGTCTATTTATATGTTTGTGACAAACCCTAAACGTGTAGGAGACTTCTATTTCAACCAGGAAACACTTAAAAACCTTTAAAACTTGGAGTTGACTAGACCAGTCACCCAGGAGTTAAGCCCCAAACGCCCCCTTAATGCCTGGGCAGGCCTGGCGTTAGGGGCCAAACGCCTAGCTAACGCCAGGGTCACCCTGGCCTTAAGGGCCAAACGCTCCCTTAACGCCTAGACATGCCTGGCTTTAGGGGCCAAACGCCCGGGTATGGCCCGGGTCAATCCTTTTCGACTCTTGAGCGTATTTTTGACGTTTATGCACCCATTTAGCTCAGCTGCTATCTCCAATTCACCTACACATGAAATAGACTCCATTATGCACATATAACGTGTATTTTTATCAAAAAAACACATAAACTGTCAGGTATATGATGCTTAAAACTATGGATTCTAGCCATGCATCAACACCCCACACTTAGACTCTTGCTCGTCCTCGAGCAGTATCCTTCAACACGTACACATTTCATTAACAAAGAGTATTTTACTTTTCAATCACACACATTACCTCTTAACTATAATCGATACCGACAATCAAGTATGAACATACAAAATTTCACATTGTTTCCCTTCTTTAAACATGCCCAAGCATAACAATTTAATCAATCATATCAACAACCTAATTTCAACCACCCAACCTCAAGAGTCGACCTGCAACTTCTAAGCCCTCTCAATTCACGCACCTACCCAACAAAAAAATTACAATATTACCAATCGTTCATGAGATCATGTGCCCTCACCANCTAACAAACAAAAGAGTGAATATAAATAGTCCACACATTCAAATATACTTTTGAACATTATTTAAGGACGTCACACAATTGAAAAAATTAACTCACTCTCACAAAGAATTCATATGCATCCCGTGGTCGTACCATAAGCTCGCCCGTAGTGTAGATCTCCACTAATTCAAGTTAGCCAAATCTAGGATCAATTAGGACTTTTAAGGTTGTAATGTAGGCTAAGGGACGGGTAGGATATATTTAGGAATAGTGACTAACCCTCCTAAGCACTTTAATACACTACTTTCACAAATCAACACATATTCTTCTCAACCAATTCCCTTGCCACAATTCATATTCAACATAGCCCTTTTTCAATTAAGCACTTCTATATTATCACTAGCACAAACTAATAAATTTTGGAGGTGTGTTTTGTACATATTGTTTTTCTATTATTTTTTTCTTCTTTCCTACACACACTCCATACATGAAGATTCAATGGCTAGTGACTTTTGAATACAATTTTTTTAAGTGCACTAACAGGCCTTTCCATGGCTCCACTAAAACAGTATTTTCCAATATCCCACCTTACTTCTTTTAGCGACTAAGTTACTTAGGAGGAAAAGGTGCAAAAATCTCAATTTAAGAACAAAATAGGGGTACGACTTGTAATATGGGTACCAAAGAAAAGGTCTAAAGGCTCAAAGGGGCTAGCAATGGAATTTTGTAATTCTTATGTGACAAGCACATCCATGATCAAGCAAGAAAATACCTACGTCATCTCCTAGACCAGCATAACCTACAATTTTGCTTCGATTAAGACACGGGGCAAGTTCTAGACTACACAGGATATCATAGAAAATAACTAAACATCACTCACACCTTGCACATGACTCAATCACAATGGTTTATTCAACTCTCAAGTCAAGAAAGAACACAAAATTGAGAGAATTAAGCAATATTACACTATGTAGCATACAAGTCAAACAACTGAGCTAAGGCGTCACAAATTACGCTATTTATTTTCTTACTCAAGCATCACATGTCAAACCAAATATCAAGGAAAACAAATGGTATGTCATCACCTAATATGCCGGCATCAAACATGTCATAGGGTATCTCTAATTTACTCAGTTTCTTCCTAACTACTCTAAAACTAAAAATAAACACTCGGTTCAAGTTACACCCTTGGAAAAGAACCATGGCCCTAAGAAAAACCAAGGGGGAATTACTACACTACCTAAAATAAAAATCTTTTTTTTTTGCATTTTCTTTAGACTTACTTCCCTCAAGAGAGCTGTCTAAGAGGTCCATCGTCGGGAAAAGTCCATCATTGTTTTTCTTTTTTTTTTTAAATTTTTTTTTTAAATTTTTTTTAAATTTTTTTTATATATAAAAACAAAAAACAAGTACAAGACTTAACAAAAAGATCATTTACTTATCATGAATAAAACTACAACATGACACCACATATGGTACAACATTTCCACAATACGTATGTATACACACCCCACACTTAATTCATGCACTGTCCCCAGTGCATTACATAGAGACAAAAGCAGTAATAGAAGCAAGGTACAAGAAACCCCCTGATCATTCAGCATCATCATCAACTGACGCTCTCCACTCCTCCTCATGCTCATATTCTTCATCATCTTCCTCATCTGAGCGCATCGGCTCAGCATCCGAGTCGTCAGGAGTGTTGATATCCTCATCATCAGGGAGCCTGTATCCCTCACCCCCTCCAATCATCTGCTGCGCATGAGCATTGAGCGGGTACCTCTGATCCAATTCAACTCTCTCATCAACTGACTCCGGCCGACTTCCTATTCGCAACTGCAAATCCATCATCCCATAAAGATGGGCCATAAAGCTATCATCCTGCACATTGTGCTCTGCATTGGTCAGGGAAGGCTCTTCCTTCAGTCTTAGGCCAGAGATGTCAGTCTCTCGTTGGAATTGATCAATGGTATGGTCAAAGTTGCGCTCAACCGCTACATTCTCATTTAGCAGGAACGGAGTTATGAAATTTGGGAATGGTATTCGATCAATTCTATTGCCCGAACGCACCAACCCCATTTGATAGCGCATCAGCTGGCCCACATTCACCCTCTGCCCCGTCATGAGGAAGTAGAGCACACAAATCCTCTCCCGGCTGATTAAGGTGTCATGATTGCATGGTAGTATCCGTGCATTAATCACTTTAAGCCACACCTAGGTCTCAGCCTTCATTTTCTTCTTTGGAAATCTTTTATGGAGATTTGTGGCTCTATCCCGAATCCAAGCAGCCCTGGAATCAACCCCACAAAGTGTGTGCCTCACCTCTCTATAGTTGGGATGGCGGATGAATTGCTCTAGAGGCTCCACCGGAACATTTGGTGCAACTAGGAAATCGCATATGGCCTTGGCCGAAAAATCTACCAAGTGCCCACGAATTGGCACCATTCCATTCTTTTCCTTAACCCCGTGTAGAATTCTCGGACTAAGTTGAGGTTGATGTCACCATTGTGTCTGAACACATATCCCAGCCCCAACTCATTGATGCTCCGCCAAATCGCTGGAAATTTTGATCTTAGACTCCCTTCCTTAATGGCCCCTTCAGGGTGAACATTCTTGGGTTTGCAGCGTGCATAACATTTCCTTGATTGCATTGGTATGCTGTTGAGACCATATTCCCGTTCACCAGTGGGTTGCTGTCTTATAGCAGCGACAACAACTACTGCTTCCTTACTAGTCATACTAGAAGTAGCATCCCCCCTTTTCTTTTATTTTGGGGTTGTGAGGGGTTTTGCTTTGCTTTTAGCTGGGGCCAAAGACGTGTCCTTCCCCTTGACAGTGGCTCTTCTGGGTAGCATTGTTTTTCCTGCACATATGATCAGTAGTTAGTGGGTGTCACAAAGTGTGTAACAAAAGATTTCCAAAGGTTACTCAGACTTCACCTTGGTACGTTAATGAATAATTGACCCAAAGGGCTTCTCGTGAGACTCTTCACACTTAACATTTCATGGAGTTGACAATGCATGATACTAGTGGGTTGTTTGCCTGAGACTCGGGCTCCAAATGGGATATGTATTTCCATTGAGGAATTGTATCGAGCACTTAGCATGCACAATGCCATGAGAGCTCTTATGGAATTGAGGGACTGCCTCATGTACCCACATCTGGGTGGGGTTCCATAATACCATTTAGTTTAACAAATTCAGCCCATTCCTAGAGGGTTTTGGGGATTGGGATGCAAAACATCATACAATATGACCATAAAATTCATAAACCCATAAGGAACCACCATGAATCATGGCTACACCATATATAATTGTAACACCCAAGTTGAATTTATACAGAATAGGGATAAAATCATACCTCAATGATTGATAAGTGTTGATTTGATGAGGTGAACCCCGAAATTGAGCTTGTGCAGACTTGTGTGTGCTGTGTGTGTGTAGATGTGTGGGTAATCTATGAGTTGTAGTGTGAGTGTGAGATCAATTCGTTGTTGTTTGTGTTCTTGGGAGAAAACTCTTGCTTGAGAGGGAGATGGGAGATGAAAAAATTCGAAGAAGATACTTACCTGGTGTTAGGCGTGCGTTTTAGTCTTAAATCCCGGACCCACTGGCGTTAGCCAAGAGTTGGACCCGAAACGCCCAGCCTACCCTGGTGTATGCCAGGCGTTAGGGCTGTATCGCCCAGCCTGCCTTGGCATTTGCCAGGCGTTAGGGCTGAAATGCCCAGCCTGCCCTGGCATTTTCTAGGTGTTAGGGCTGTATCACCATGTACCCCTGGCCTTCGTCTCACCTTCCGTCATGCAAGAACACTGCTCCTTTCACTTGAATTCACTCGCAAGCTCGTTAGTACCTATAATTATATGAAATTCTTCAAGACATGTTAAGATTTAACTAAGCATTGAGTTGCCTCCCAATAAGCGCCTTAGTTAATGTCGTGGAACGATGATTACAAAAAGTCAATAGGTTGCCTCCTATGAAGCGCCTGATTTAACGTCGCGGCACGATGTGGAACCTCGCCTTAGTCATCAGCGAGCACGACTTTGGTCTTCTCACAATTTA
This sequence comes from Nicotiana paniculata, assembly GCA_005239505.1. Lineage (NCBI taxonomy): Eukaryota > Viridiplantae > Streptophyta > Magnoliopsida > Solanales > Solanaceae > Nicotiana > Nicotiana paniculata. Next base: position 3,261 of record ML341708.1, on the reverse strand, counting down.
TGGTACCACCCCAATAATGTTTGACTCTGTGCCCATTCACTAAAAATGTTCTTTCACCATGTATAGCTCGTAATTCAAGTGCACCATATGGAGTGACTCACTATTTCAAACGGGCCTGGCCATCTCGATTTCAGCTTTCCAGGAAACAGTCTAAGGCTAGAATTGAATAATAGTACCTGTTGGCCCGGCTCAAAATGACGCGGATGTATATGTTTGTCATGCCATCTCTTGGTCTTTTCTTTGTAAAGTTTGGCATTTTCGTATGATTGCAACCTGAACTCATCCAATTCATCCAACTGTAGCAATATTTTCTCACACGCGGCTTCAAGGTTCATGTTTAACTTCTTGATGGCCCAATACGCCTTGTGTTCAAGCTCTACGGGCAGGTGACATGCCTTCCCATAGACCAGCTTGTACGGTGATGCCCCAATTGGTGTCTTGTATGCTGTTCTATATGCCCATAAAACGTCATCTAACTTAGCAGCCCAATCTTTCCTGTTCACACTCACCGTTTTCTCTAGTATTTTCTTGATTTCTCTATTGGATACCTCTGCTTGTCCCCTTTTTTGAGGGTGATATGCTGTTGCAACTCGATGACGGACCCCGTATTTAGCTAAAAGGTTATTCAACAACCGATTGCAAAAATGGGTTCCTTCATCACTAATCAAGGCTCGTGGAGTACCAAATCTGGAGAATATATTCTTCTTCACAAACACAGCGACAACCATGGCATCATTCATCGGCAATGCAATTGCCTCCATCCATCTCGACACGTAGTCAACTACCAGCAAAATGTATTTATTTCCGTTGAATGATGGGAATGGACCCAAAAAGTCTACCCCCCATGCATCAAAAATCTCTACCTCCAAGATATAATTTAAAGGCATCTCGTGCTTCCTTGTTATCGTTCCTGTTCTCTAGCACTTGTTACACTTTTTAACAAATGGGTGGGCATCTTTGAATAGTGTTGGCCAAAAGAAACCAGATTGTAGCACTTTCGTTGCTGTTCGATCGCCACCATGATGGCCCCCATATGGTGATGCATGACAATCATATAGAACCATTTCCACTTCTATATCAGGAATACATTTCCTCGTTAACTGATCACCACATTCTTTGTACAGGTAAGGCTCATCCCAGTAGTAGGACTTCACATCGCGTAAGAACCTTTTCCTTGCTTCAGATTTAATTTCCGGGGGAAGTACCCCACTCACCAAATAATTCACATAATCGGCATACCACGGAGGAGGGTCTTGGGTTATAGCAAAAAGTTGCTCATCAGGAAAGACTTCTTTAATATCTCCACCTTCCTCAACATGATCATGATTTTCCAGCCTTGACATGTTGTCAACTACTTTGTTATTAGTGCCCTTTCGGTCTCTTATCTCCACATCAAATTCCTGGAACAATAAAACCCAGCGCATCAATCTAGCTTTAGACTCTTTCTTTGTAAATAAATACCTGATTGCTGCGTGATCTGTGTGGACAATAACTTTTGTGCCCACCAAGTATGCCCGGAATTTTTCAAAGGCCCACACCACAGCTAACAGCTCCTTTTCAGTGGTGGTGTAATTCTGTTGTGCATCATCGAGGGTCTTACTCGCATAGTAGATGGAATAAAACACCTTGTCTTTCCTTTGGCCTAGCACTACCCCAATTGCATGGTCACTTGCATCACATATAAGTTCAAATGGTAGTTACCAATCAGGTGCAACAATTATGGGGGCAGTTACCAATTTCTTCTTGAGCTCCTCAAATGCCTTCAGGCAGGGTGCATCAAAATTGAACTTGATATCTTTTTCCAGCAACCTGCACAATGGGGTAGCAATTTTAGAGAAATCTTTAATAAAGCGCCTATAAAATCCTGCGTGTCCCAAGAAACTCCGGACACCCTTCACTGAATTTGGTGGAGGTAGTTTCTCAACTGCCTCCACTTTTGCCTTATCAACTTCGATGCCACTTTTAGATATTCTATGACCCAAGACAATGCCTTCCTGCACCATGAAGTGACACTTCTCCCAATTTAACACCAGATTCGTTTCTTCACAACGGGCCAACACCATGCTCAGGTTTTTCAAACAGTCATCATAAGATGCCCCAAAGACTGAGAATTCATCCATAAACACTTCTACGAATTTTTCCACCATTTCGGTGAAAATCGCCATCATACATCTCTGGAAGGTGGCTGGTGCATTGCAAAGACCAAATGACATTCGCTTGGAGGTGAAGGTGCCATAAGGGCAAGTAAATGTGGTCTTCTCCTGATCCTCTAGGCATATGATTGTAACCTGAGTACCCATCCAGAAAACAATAATATTCATGCCCTGCTAACCTGTCCAGCATTTGATCAATGAATGGGAGTGGAAAATGATCCTTG
>ML341707.1:0-112440 GCA_005239505.1 Nicotiana paniculata | reverse complement strand
ACTCCTAGACTTTTAAGCCCAATGCTTAAAGTCTTTAAGCCCAATGCTTAAAGTCCAACACAAATTAGTTAAGGACATACAACCACAAGTTTTAATGATACCTAAAAAAAATATATATATATATATATATAAACAAGAACGGGTCGGGTCTAGCTCAGAGCGAGTCAAAGAAAAGTGCCTTTCCTAAATAATTACCTTAGTCGAGTGACCTTCTAGAACTCAATATTTATGTGACCATAAGATATTCTCATATAGGATAAAATCAAAATTTTAAATTAAAATATTTTAAAAATTTAAGAAGTAATTACTATTTTTTTTTGGAACAAATTAAAAGGAGCTTACATCAATTGAAGCAGAAGGTATAAATTTTTTCCAACAAACGAAAAATATAGATACTACTAATAACATCTTAGTTAACTTTACAGGAATGATGAAAATAGGTGGTTTCCTTCTTTTTCTTTCTTCTTCTTTCTTTTTTATTCCAATTTGGTAGTAAAAATAATATTATGACAAAATAGATCGTGATTTCTTTGAACTTGACGATTTTAATATAGATATGTATACGGTCGAAACCGAGTTCGTATATTGTTGACAAGTCGAGACTAAAACGTGACGGGTCGAAACTCGACCTCGGACTATATTGAACCCAGGCGCGAAGTTTAATCGTTGAGCTCGTGACACCGGGACCGATTGAGATCGAGGGAACTTTGTCGAGCTAAATAACGGAAGGCCGAAATATCTACGATCAGTTGGAGATCACGGTGGAAATCTCGGCACGTATCAAGGAGAGGCCGATTAATTAACAATTCATGAATTTTTTTACCTTTTATAGAATTGTACCAAGAGTGAGGTTCCCATACTATATGAACTATAAAGGGAGGCCTGGTCGTTTGTAAAACATACCGTAACACGCATCAAAGAAGCAAAATATTAATCATTTCTAGTTCTTGTTATCTAGTTAACATGTTCTATCATCGATTGAGGCATCTCTTGACTCGAGGGCGACCAACTTTCAAGGCTAAGATTGTTTAATTTGTGTGGTTTGCATTTATTTCCTTGTCGTTAATTCCAGTATTAATCTATTTTCTCAAATTATATTACATATCCTTACTACCGCGTACAAATTCAATTGTTATCCGATTTTAAGGTAAACAAGATCATACCTCAACTTTATGTTAGCCAAATTTGTTGAGCACATGCCCATGTTGTCTAGCCAAAGGCCTAATGACCTAATCCTATTCTCTTTTGGTTTCAATTCCTATTCGGAATTGAATTCGGTATTTATTCCTATTTAGAGTTGGTTTTGAATTTAAGAGAAAGCACCACTCATTATCTATAAATAGGACAACCTTGGAGAATTGTTCAATGCTCATTGGTACAACTCTTTGAAAGACTTAAACACATAAGAGTGATTTTTTAGAGAGCTTTCGTCAAGAGAGAAGAGAGAAGAAAAGTATTCGTTTTTGCGCAGATTTTCTTTCCGATCAGCCAATTTCAAATCATGTTTTCCGATTTGTTAACGTTGGATCGGGCTGTAACTTTGACCGATTGTTTGTAACATCTTGATCCTTGATTTGAACGGTGGAGATCGGCATCTGATTTCGTGCCTTGAACAGCAGCTCCAATTTTGTGACTTCTCCTCTTTTTCAATTGATTTGTCGTTGCTATTGTTGCTCCGTATTTGGCACTTATTGTGTAGTTAATTTGGAGAACTTTTGTAACCCTCTTATTATTATAGTGGGGTTTTTTTGGATCTTTGTGATCCTGTGGTTTTTACCTTCGATTTGAAGAGTTTTCCACGTTAAAATTCGGTGTTCTTTATATTCTTTAATTTCGGGTTTGCCTCTTCCTCGACATAACAGTGGTATCAGAGCCTTGGGAGAAATTATAATGTTTGGAGAAGCAAGATGAAAGATTTGTTGTTCGTGAAGAAGATGCATCTGCCCGTTTTTGCAGCTCATAAACCCTAGATTATATTTGATGAAGATTGGGATTTCGAGCACCAACAAGTATGTACGATAATGGGTTGAAGATAATGTTCGCAACCATATTGTGAATGAGACACATGCGAGATCATTGTGGAAAAAGCTAGAGACTCTTTATTCTTCAAAAACTGGGAACAACAAGTTGTTCCTGCTAAAGCAACTGATGACCTTTAAATACAAGGAAGGCAGCCCTATCCTTGATCACATAAATGATTTTCAGGGCGTCCTGATCAGCTGTCTGGAATGGGAGTTAATTTTGATGATGAGATACAAGGACTTTGGCTTCTTAATACTCTGCCAAACTCTTGGGAAACTCTTTGTGTTTCTTTGACAAATTCAACTCCTGGAGGTAAGGTGACGATGGAATATGCCAAGAGTGGTGTGTTGAACGAGGAAGTAAGAAGAAAATCCCAGGGTTTGTCCTCACAAGCAGATATCTTGGTTACAGAAGACCGGGGGAGAGATAGAACAAGAGGCTCAATGAATAGAAGTAAAAGTAGAAGTAAGTCAAGGTCCAAATACCATAATGTTACATGTAACCATTGTGGCAAGAAAGGACACATCAAAAGGTTTTGCCACAAGTGGTTGCAAGACATTAGATAAGGAAAGAAAGTTGAAAATAACAAGAATAATGTTGTTGTTATGGTTCGAGATGACCTTCTTTTTGTTTATGATGAAAATATCATCAATTTGGTATCCCATGAGACAAGCTGGATAGTAGATTCTGGAGCTACCTCACATGTCACACCAAGAAAAGATTTTTCCTCATCTTATACTCATGTTGATCCTAGAGTGTTAAAGATGGGCTATGCCAGTGAAGTTAAGGTGTTTGGTGTTGGTACAGTTTGTTTGAAAATTAATAATGGTTCAATGTTAGTTCTTCAAGATGTCAAGCATGCTCCAGACTTTCCTTTCAATTTGATCTCCGCAAGAAGATTAGACGATGAAGGTTACCATAATGCCTTCTTCAATGGCTAATGGAAGCTCACCAAGGGCTTGTTAGTAGTGGCTCGAGGAGTCAAGTCTGGTCATTTATATGTGACGCAGGGCTCTATTCTTAATGACTCCATAAATCTGGTGGAAAGTGACACTTTATCGAAATTGTGGCGCAGAAGATTGAGTCATATGAGTGAGAGAGGGATTACATATTTGGCTAAGAAAAATTTGCTTTTTGGAGTGAAACAAGCAAAACTGAAAAGGTGTATCCATTGTTTAACTGGGAAACAGAAAAGAGTTTCCTTTAATAGCCATCCTTCCTCAAGAAAGCCCGATTTATTGGAGCTAGTACACTCTGATTTGTGTGGTTCTTTTAAAGTAAAGTCAAAGGGTGGTACACTTTACTTTGTGACGTTCATTGATGATCATTATCGTAAGCTCTGGGTGTATCCTTTGAAATCTAAGGATCAAGCACTTGGCGTGTTTAAGGAATTTCAGGCCTTAGCCGAGAGACAGACGTGGAAGAAATTAAAATGTCTTCGCATTGACAATGGTCGTGAATATTGTGGTCCCTTTGATAACTATTTCAAGGAAAAAGGAATTCGTCATCAGAAAACTCCGCCCAAAATACCTCAATTGAATGGTTTGGCAGAGAGGATGAATAGAACTCTAGTTGAGATAGTAATATGCTTGCTTTCATAAGCTAAACTTCCTAATACATTTTGGGCGGAAACACTTAACATTGTTGCCTATGTTATCAATTTGTCTCCTGCTATTGCTTTGGATAGTGATGTCCCTGACAAAGTTTGGTTTGCCAAAGATGTTTCTTATGATCACCTGAAAGTTTTTAGGTGTAAAGCTTGTGTTCATGTTCCTAAAGATGAGAGATCGAAACTGGATATCAAAACTAAGCAGTGCATCATTATCGGTTATGGTCAAGATGAGTTTGGATATCGTTTTTACGATCCAGTTGACAATAACCTTATTAGAAGTCGTGATGCAATATTCTTTGAAGACCAGACTATTGAAGATATTAACAAAGCTGAGAAGATAGATTCTCAGAGTAATGCGAGCTTAGTTGGTATTGATCCAGTTTCTATTGCTAAGGCACCTATTGCACATGAAGAAACCCAAGACAATGATGGAGATAGTAATCAAGATCAAAATGATCATCATGGTGTAGATGTTATGGATGCTCCAGTTCATGAAGTTGTGGTTGATCAACAACCAATTCCTGCTCAGGTAACTACTTCGAATGTTCCTGAAACCTCTATTAGAAGATCTACAAGGGAGAAACAAAAATCCATGCGCCATCCTCCTGATGAATATGTACTTCTGACTGACATGGGAGAACCTGAGAATTATGATGAAGTCATGCAAGATACTCACAAAGATCAGCGGATCTAAGTCATGGAAGATGAGATGAAGTCACTCTATGAGAATGACACATATGAGTTAGTGAAATTGCCGAAAGGTAAGAGAGCCTTATCTAACAAATGGATATTCAGAATAAAGCAAGATAACCATATCTTTGCACCTAGATACAACGCAAGGTTAGTTGTTAAAGGCTTTGGCCAGAAGAAGGGAGTTGACTTTGATGAAATTTTCTCTCCTGTTGTGAAGATGTCTTCTATTTTGTGTGGTTCTAGGCTTAGCCGCAAGCCTAGATTTAGAGGTTGAGCAGATGGTGTCAAGACTGATTTTCTTCATGGTGATTTAGATGAGGAGATTTATATGGAGCAACCTGAGGGTTTTGTAACTAAAGGAAAAGAAAATTATGTTTGCAAATTGAAAAAGAGCATGTATGGATTAAAACAAGCTCCAAGGCAATGGTATTTGAAGTCTGAATCTGTCATAGAAGAACAAGGGTACACAAAAACTTCTTCAGGCACTGTGTATTCTTTCAGAAGTTCTCTGATGATGATTTTATTATCTTATTGCTTTATGTGGATTATATGCTTATTGTTGGCAAGAATAAATCCAGAATTCCAGTCCTTAAGAAGCAGTTGAGCAAATCGTTTGCGATGAAGGACTTGGGGCCAACAAAGAAAATCTTGGGCATTCAAATCCACCGATATAGAGATAGAAATGAGTTATTTTTGTCCCAAAAATAATACATTAAGAAGGTACTCAAGAGGTTCAACATGACAAATGCAAAATTAGTTAGTACTCCTCTTGCTAAACACTTCAAATTGAGTATTAGTCAGAGTCCATCTACTGATGAAGAGAAAAAAAAGATGTCTCATATTCCTTACTTTTCTGCCGTTGGCAGCTTGATGTATGCTATGGTTTGCACTAGACCAGATATTGCACATGCCGTTTGTAGATTCCTTTCTAATCCTGGAAAAGAACATTAGGATGCAGTAAAATGGATATTAAGGTATTTGAAAGGTACTGCAGATTTGAAGCTGTTCTTTGGAAATGGCAAGCCTGAACTTGTTTGTTACATAGACTCAGATTTAGGAGGCAATCTTGATAATTCAAGATCCACTTATGGTTATTTGATCACCTTTGCAGGGGGAGCTGTTTCTTGGCAATCTAGACTACAAAAGTGCATAGATCTATCCACCGCAAAAGCCAAATATATTGATGTCATAGAAGGTGCCAAAGAACTATTATGGATGAAGGAGTTTATTAATGATCTTGACTTTGAGCAACCAAGGTACATCTTATTTTGTGATAATCAGAGTGCTATCTATCTCACCAAGCACTCCACTTTTCATTCTAAGACCAAACATATAAATAGAAAGTATCATTGGATAAGAATGGCTGTGGAAAAGAAATTATTTGAGGTTGAGAAGATACACACTGATGAAAATCCTTCGGATATGCTGACAAATGCGGTGGTGCAGATAAACATGAATTTTGCAGAAAATTGGCAGGCGTGAAGCTTGTCAATAGTTCCTCCACTTGAAGACACATTTGGCCCCTTTGCTGGAGGGGGAGTTTGTTGGGCACATGCCAATGTTGTCTAGCCAAAGGCCTAGTGGCCTAATTCTATTCTCTTTTGGTTTCAATTCCTATTCGGAATTGAATTCGGTATTTATTCCTATTTAGAGTTGGTTTTGACTTTAAGAGAAAACACCACTCATTATCTATAAATAGGACAACCTCGGAGAATTGTTCTATGCTTATTGGTACAAGTCTTTGAAAGACTTAAATACATAAGAGTGATTTTTGAGAGAGCTTTCTTCAAGAGAGAAGAGAGAAGAAAAGTATTCGTTTCTGTAGATTTTTATTCCGATCAGCCAACTTCAAATCACGTTTCCCGATTCGTTAACCGTTGGATCGGACTGCAATTTTGACTGAGTGTTCGTAACATCTTGGTCCTTGATTTAACATTGGAGATCGACATCTGATTTCGTGCCTCGAATAACAGCTCCAGTTTTGTGACTTCTCCTCTTTTTCAATTGATTTGTCGATACTCTTGTTGCTATTATTGCTCTGTGTTTGGCACTTGTTGTGTAGACCATTTGGAAAACTTTTGTAACCCTCTTATTATTATAGTGAAGTTTTTTGGATCTTTGTGATCCCGTGATTTTTACCTTCAATTTAAAAGGTATTTCACGTTAAAATTCAGTGTTCTTTATCTTCTTTAATTTCGAATTTGCCTCTTCCTTGACATAACAATCTCTTTGAACTTGATAATTTATTAGTCTCGATACCTTAGGTGCTGATTGGCCTTAAAAAAAAATACTAGTACTAACTTTTTATGTTAATATTAATACTGAGAGAATATTAAATATTAAACAATTCAAAATAAAGGTGTAAAAAAAAGGGGTCTAAGATAGTCTGTTACTACAGTCCTGTATGAGAAACTTGCCACTAGATAAACAACCCCTGCCGCCCCTTTCTTCATTCAACACGCCCCCAATTTCACAGATATTTCTCCACTCCACAAATCTCTCTTTTCAGTCTAAGAACCATGGTCCTACAACTATGGGACACCATCAAAGATTCAATCACAGCATACACAGGTCTATCTCCTGCTACTTTCTTCACAGTTATTGCTTTGGCTCTTGCTTTCTACTATGTTGTCTCGGGTTTGTTCGGTTCATCTGATCATGATCACCACCAAAGGTCAAGAGATTTTGAGGAACAGATGCAGCCTTTGCCCCCTCCTGTTCAACTTGGAGAAATTACTGAACATGAGTTGAAAGAGTATGATGGTTCTGATCTCAAGAAGCCTCTTTTAATGGCTATTAAGGGTCAGATCTATGATGTTTCTCAAAGCAGGTATTCTTTTTTGTCTGCTAGTGTATTTATGCTATTTTGACTTGTGGGTATGTGTTAATTTTGCATAATATTCAGTTTCTGCTGTAGATGCTTTTGGATTTTGACTTTGATTTTTGGGATTGCTTTTGGGTGTGGGATTTTCCTTTCTTGATTGTTAATTCAGGTACTTTTGTTAGATGATTATGAAAAAGTTGGAAACTTTTTATGCAACTTTGGGCACATAGAGTAAAGCATAACAAGTCTTGGTGGCTTTGGAGAAGTTGGGATTTTTACTCATTGTGTATTTGCAAGTACTGTGAATTACTTTTTAGCTGAAAAAAAGGTGACTTATGCTGAAGTTCTCAGGTTTTGCAACCAGGTATTACACGCCATTTCGTAATATTCTGGATTAGGAATGGGGATTTGTGGAATTCGGATTGATGTGTAAGTTTGGAGTGATGTGTCGGTCTTACAATTGGTGTGCTTTCTTTTTCTTACTTTTGGTGCCCGACTCGATGGGGAAAGCTTTGGATAAAATGTTTCATTTTCCCAGTATTTTCTAATGTCTGTTGAGTGTGAAACTCTGCTGGTAAGTTGGTTAGGGCTAGTCGAAGGGCAACACCGAGGTCCAAAGGGCTTTTCGATGTTTTAGGTTCAATTCTTTAAGATAGCAAAGATGACCTGTGTTTGATTCTTAGACAAGTGAGTCTGAGTTCTCCATTACTGTTTTTGCGATCATAGATCACCAGTTGTATTGTAATTGACTAGTCTTCTTAACCAATGTCCTCAGTTTTATTTGTTTAGGTTCCAGGGAGATAGAAGACATATTTTGGTTTGTTGTTTCACTAGTTTTATTACGTTCACTATCTGGTTGGAGTGGTAAATTGCATCGGTTGACTCTGTAACTCTTAGATTCTGAAATTTTAAATTCGTACTTTTTTCTTATATCAGCAAACAAATTGTCAAATGAAACCTAACATAGCTTGATCAACATTAAGCTTTATGAGCTGCTGAGGGCTCGACCTCTTTTCAGTAGTTTTTCAAATAGCAGGTGCCTGCTCAACATCTTTGTTTCATAATATGTGTGTTCGTGCAGAATGTTCTATGGACCTGGGGGACCTTATGCATTGTTTGCTGGAAAGGATGCTAGTAGAGCTCTTGCCAAGATGTCCTTCGAGGAAAAAGATCTCACCGGGGATATCTCTGGTCTTGGTCCTTTTGAGCTTGAGGCCTTACAAGATTGGGAATACAAATTCATGAGCAAATATGTTAAAGTTGGGACTATCAAGCAGGCTGTGCCAGTAACTGATGGGGCAGCTAATGGTGAATCTATTGAAGCAACTGATCGTGAAGCTAAGCCAGCCGAGGATGGTGCATCGGCGAGTTCCAAGCCGTTGGAAGATGATGTTCCATCAGAGAGTGTTGTTGCTGAAACTGTGGACAAATCTGATGTTGATTTGGAGAAGAAGGATTAATGGTGACAAGTAAAAGCTGAGAAGCAGAGAGAACTGTGCTTGTGGAGATCCAAAAAAATATGACATGGTGCATTTATTTATTATCTTGTGTCACATGAGGCTCTTTGGCAGTCAAGTTAGTTTAAATGTCTAAATTTGTTGAAGAAAGCATTTTACTTGCTGTTTTTATAGGCGTTTTATTGATGTAATACTTGTTGATTATGGTGGAAAGTCATATTTATCTCAAAGCAGTGCATCTCTAATAATATGTCTCATCTCTTTCTGCCCTTACTTTTGGTGTTTTTAAAGCACTCTCAACTTCACATCACACTATATATTTCTCTAAATTCTATACTTTGGTGTGTCAACTTTGTAATGGTAGTACTTCTATTGCTTGCTTGCTAGTTTTGATTGATTTTACTATGCACAAAAGCGGTGAAAATTGCATGGGGCGTTCTATTTGGTCGTCCCCGTTTAACCTATACCTATTTTTTTAAAAATGTTTAACTTGTACCCACTTTTTAAATAACTTCAGCCCCCTTTATTCTCCTTCTTCGTTTTCTTCTTCTTTCTTCTGTTGCTGTTGGTGCTGATATGGAACTTCAGTTCATGGGATGATTGCCATAAATATGTTTATCAGATAATTTAAAAATAAATTATAAATAATTATGTAAGTTAGTAGACAATAATTTATGAATATTTCCACGTACGTAAGTTAGTAGACAATGAAAATTCTGTTCTTTTCACGTCTATTGTTTTCAAAATTTATGATTTAGATACTGTTGGCAATCTGATTTATGATAATTTATGATTTATCTATCTAGTATGTTAGAAAGTTTTTTCAAAAACTTCAGCTTATATAGTGCTGAAGTATTTACAAATGAACTAAATAACTTCAGCTCTAGAGCTGAATTTCGTCAGTTACAAAACAAAAACTTCAGCCAGTTACAAAAACAAAAACTTCAGCTCTAGAGGTGAATTTCGCCAGTTACAAAACAAAAACTTCAGCTATAGAGCTGAAGTTCGCCAGTTATAAAAATAAAAACTTCGCCAGTTACAAAACAAAAACTTCAGCCAGTTACAAAAACAAAAACTTTTCGCCAGTTAGAAAAACAAGAACTTCAGCTCTTCGCCAGTTACAAAACAAAAATTTCAGCTAGTTACAAAAACAAAAACTTCAGCACACTTGGTTCAACACACTTGCTACTTCAGGCCCGTCTAGTTACAAAACAAAAATTTCAGCTAGTTACAAAAACAAAAACTTCAGCACACTTGGTTCAACACACTTGCTACTTCAGGCCCGTCTATTAGAAAGCTTAAGTTTTGCGTGATTGCCTTTGCTACTTCAGCCCCGTATGCTGAAATTATGCGAAAAAGCGAGTACACTTGCAATTTTTTTTGCAAAACGGGCACAAGTTAAAACGTGACACAAAAAGCGGGTATAAATGCAAATGTCCCCACAAAGCGGCTTTACCTTCCCAAGGACAATGGCCCATGTGCAGTTGTGCGAGAGGGCGGATGAGTTGAGAAGTTATGGGTTAATCCGAGCTTAATAGCTTTAGTTTAGACCTGTCAAAAAATTTGTTAAATTCCAATATATATATTTAAAAAAGAAAAAAAAAGAAAAAGAAAAAGAAAAACAGAACATGTATGATTTAACATAGGTCCACATAGCCTAATTGGAGAAATTTTAATAAAGTGAAAATTATGAGTTTATGCCTCATAGAACTAAAAGATAAGCCAAAAAGGTATAAATAAATAAATAAAAAGAAAAAGAAAGGAAAGTACGTACTACTATTATTTTTCTCTAAAACGACATCGTTTGTGTAGCTCAATCTTTGCCGCCAAAAAGAGTCCCATTTTCCTCAAACCCTTGGACCCAATTCAAAGAAAAATCTCTAGCGAATATCTACAATTCTAATTGGTTCATAGTGCAATGCAGATTCAGGTAAAATGCAGCTGCGGGGAGGAGAAATGCCCCGAATGGGCAATTCTGGAACTTCAAGGTGTAGTTGAAGCCCAACCCTCCTTCAAAGATCGCCTCCAAAATCTCCAAATTGGCATTCTCTGCCGCCCCTCTTCCCAGGTTTTTTCACTTCCTATCAAATTACTCTATTCTATCAAATTATCCATGATTCTCAATTTTAGTTTTGTGGCTGCTATTTTTCAGGAAAATTATACATTTACTGTTGGGTATCATGAATTGACCGGGTCCAAAGTTCCCTTGAAAAAGCCAATGTTAGTATTGAAGAAAATCAAACTTCACTCTGAGGAAAACAAGGGTGACATTAGTTCATCAACGGTGGAATTGGACGTTATTGGAATAATTCGTCAAAAGATTCTTTTTAAAACCAGACCTAAGGCACTCATATCAAGTAAGATATCATATTTCTGTTTTTTCATTATAGCTTGTTTGCAACTGAGGCTTAGTTATTATTGTTGTTTGGTAATTTCTGAATGGACTTGCTTGTTGCACCTAAATCCTTTTGAGTATGAAAATGATCAGGGTTCAACTTCTTATTTTAGTGGTGACTCTGGTTCAAATATTTGGACTTCTTTGATTGGCATATTACGTGTCAGGAATAAACATATGGATCATTGGTTTGAGCTAAGTTGCTATTGTTGAGTATCTACTTGACTGTTGTGCATAGCGTTAAGAACAAAAACCAAAATGAGCTTGTCATATACATGTAGTATATGATATTTTTCTCTAAGTTTTGATAAACTGCTATTATTAAATGATTGAATCTTCGTCCATCTCTAAAGTAATTTCTATTGAGGAAAACGGAAAAGTATTGTTATATTTTTCTTATTAGAGAATCTATATTTAGAGATTTAACTCCCTCAACCTGCTGCTTTTAATGTGAAATAAAAGTTTTATATGAAAAGTAATACCATTGATTGTACCAAGAAGGCGCTGTTCCAACAAAATAGGACTTTGTTTCCTGTAGATATTTTCAGGATTCCAAGAAGTACAGAAAAATATATACATCATGATACTGTTTCACTTTACACCAAGAAAACAAAAGGATGCAATGCTCTAAATTTTACATAAGTCAAATTATGTATATGCTCTCAAAACATGTGCTACGCCTCTCTTTCCATAGACGCCAAAAATAGTCAGTGGAAACGGTGTTCCATATGTATTTGATCAGCTTCCTCGTTCTTTGCCCCCTCTAGCTTTGCATGACAACCTTCAAAGACGCTAAGGTCTATTTCACTCCAAATACGTTAAGGAACATCCAGATCTGCCAAGCATAAGAACAATGCAGAAGTATGTGACAGGGATTCAGCTTGGGCTTCACTCATGTAGCACCTGTTGCATACATTAAATGCACTTCTTTGCAAATTATCTTGGGTTAGACATGCTTCATGTTAGCTGTCCATCCAAAACATGCAGCTGTGCAGGAGGCTTTTGTCTTCCATTATGCTTTATATGGCATAATATGTAATAAAAGGTTACAATTTATCTTTTAATGATAAAAAGGTATATATGGCACCCAAGGGTGTGGCTTAGTGGTCAATGAAGTGGGTGAGAACCATGAGGTCTCAGGTTCAAATCCCAACGGAGGCAACAAAACACTAGGTGATTTCTTCCCATCTATCCAAACCTTAGTGGATAGAGTTACAGTCAAACCTCTCTATAACAGTCTCGTTTGTTCCGATATTTTTTGGCTGCTATAATAGAGTGTTGTTATAGAGAACATATAATATAACATAATGTTAAAAGCAAAGTCATAGTAAAATACAACGATTTTTCTAAAGTATATTTCAAATTGAAGTAATCATTTAAGTATCTTGTATAATACTCTTGCCCTAGATCTTCTATTCTACCCCCATTCCTCTATTATTAATATTCAGTTAATTCGAACTTGAGCCCGAATGTTGAATCCACTTTTTTTATTCTTTCTCTTTCCTCCCTTATTCTAAAAAGGGAAAAAAGAGAAAAGAGGGGGAGAGGAATTCATCACCAATATTTGATTCTGAAAAAACTTGGCTTTTATACTGAATGGTTGTTATATAGGAATGCTGTTATAGAGAGGTCTGACTGTACCTGGTACCTGTTGCTGGTGGGAGTATCCCGTGGAATTAGTCGAGATGCGCGCAAGCTGGCCCGGACACTATGGTTATTATAAAAAAAAGTATATATGTATATAAAATTTTCAGCATTAACAATAAAAGACAATGATGTTGGTTAAATACTATTAACCATTGGTTTTTGTAGTGCTAATGTTGTTGAGGAAAATGCCTTCTCCTTCATATGAACTTGAGATGTGACCTTTGTCATAACTTAAAATCTCTTTCTCTTTTTCTGTCTACAATGGATATTAACAGACAGAACCATGCTACTCTGTATTGGAGAACTAATATATACAGCAGAATAGAAAGTAATCCATTGTTTTAAAAGAAGGGAGGGAGGAGAAAAGAAGGAAATAAAAGATACCAGAATGGTGGGTAGAGTGAAGGAAATATATTTCTATTCACTTTTGAATTCAAATGAAGCTGGGAGGGGAAGGAAAAAAATTACTCCCTTTCATTCTGATTTAACTAACAATCTGCAGCCCTAGAAAAATTCTATTTTGTTGTACTCTTTTCATTTCTCTTTCTGCTTGTAAGACAAATTAAAGAGGGGGTAATTTTCAAGATTTCTCCTCTTACTATTTCCAAACAATGGGTAGGATTGATCAATCAAATTTCAGATCTTCTGATGCTCCTACAAGCTCTGTTTCTGACAGGAATTACAAGGTTACCTTCTTTTTCTCTTTTCTTTTATCATAGTTCATCCCCAGAGACAGACCGCTTGAGCTTACCTTTTCATGTGATACGAACTGATGGAGTGAAGCAAAATAATGTCATATTATCTTCTAATGACTGGTATCATTCAAAACCTTAGAAGTATGATAAACATTTATCGGACATGTGAGAACCATCTAGATATCATTTGCAAAGTATTAGGACAAATAACATGATCATTGGGCAGCTTAAACAGAAGAGTGGCATGCTATAGCTAAGCCATAGGTGATCAATTAATTCATTAAAACATAAAGAAAGAGCCCTCCACCTCCAACCACGAGTCTGAGGGTTCAAGCCACCATCTGGGAATTTATTTATATTTTTAACCACTGTGGCTGTATTGACATCCACCCGTTGGCTTTTTGGGAGAGCTCAAGCAATCAGTGTGATGTAGAAACGTTACCACAATGTACTTTCATGAGTTAGATTCACTTCGGTAAGAATCGAGACTACCAACTTAGGTTTGGGAGGTAGAACTCCATCTCTTCATAAATTGCATCATATCATAACCTCTATCCTATATCCTTTGCCTCTATGTTAGAATACCCTCGTGTCCAAAAAGAAAGGAAAGTTCACCTATCTCTTTTCCATATATATGTTAGTCATGTGGCGGCCATCAGTTTTATGCAATTACTAATCTTTGCAGCAGAAATTCATTTATCGGCGTCCTAGCTATTGCATTGGCTAAGATCACATGTAGCTATTGCATCTTAGTTGAAGTTCTGATCATGCCTCCAATTTCACTATCTAACTCTCCATATTTTTGTGTTTATCCAGAGCCTCAACCTATTGGGAAGGAAAAAGGTAATGCAGCAGTATCCTCTATGTCAAATTGAATCTTACTGCGCATGTAGTTCTGTTGAAAGGTCCAAGCGAGAGGTTTTAATTCATATCTACTTCTAGGTGAAGGACTGAATCCTATTATTGTCAAATAACTCCATTGTATAATCCTTGATACTGAACTTATATGTGACCTGGAACTTTTACATAGTCCAAGTAACTTGATAGATAGACTGAACTTCAATTTCAGCTATGTCAAAGAGTCATTTCCCATGCCGCTGATTCTGGAGTTGTCGAAGCTTGGCTTGTCCTCTTAGAATATCCCTTGAATAAGCGGATGAGCCACTTGAGCCTCCTATTCACGGAACATCTGTGCATATCTTAAATCATGCTTTTCACAATTTCGGCACGCTAGAGGGTGACGAAGGAAACACGCTTGTTTTTCAATATCACTAGACATTAGGTGTTGCTGTGCTCTTAGTATTATGGTTAAGCAAAAAACAAGTATAGCAGAAAGTATTTTACTCAAACTTTTTTTGTTCTGGATAAGGAAATGGAAAAGTATGCTTGGCTTTGTGAAGTAACAAGGTTGTTAAATGGAGTTCTAACTTTATGAACTCTAAATCCAAGCATGTCCATCAGCTTAGATGCGGCATGAATACCTCTCGATATTTGCAAAAACGGATTTATATGTGGTTCCTTCACATCCTAAAGATGCAGAGGCAACTGTTCGCAAGGGCATTCCAATTTTCTAGCAATTTGGTTGGTATTTCAAAAGTGTTTTGCTATAGGTTAGGCGCTTCTCTGGTTTCTTTCTTAATTGAATTTTGGCTTTCTTGATTTTGCCAAATTTTCACCTTTTTTTGCGACTCACTTCTACTTGGTGAACTAGATGCTCATTGCCTATTATTGTTCAAGAATTNGGGGGGGGGGGGGAGAGAGAGAGAGAGATTATATGATCCAGTATGCAAAACATTTCTCTTTGATAAGGTGTACAAAGACATTTCTATATAATTAGTCCAAAAAGAAAAAGAGTTGTTGGGATACAGTTCAATTTGAAGCTCGAAGCTATAGTGCACTACTCTTTGATGTGATGACCAACAATCCCAGCGCACCTATCATTATATACTTGACGATAGGCTTTTCAGTGATGATGATGGTCACCCAGCCAGCATAAGGCAAGAACCCAACTGCTCTCCCCATGATATGATGCCTTTGCAGCCAGCTTTGTCCAGGAGCATAGAGAAGTTTGTCATCCTTCAAATTGTTGTCTCCTTTTGTGAGGGCATTAACATTTCCAGTTTGTTGCTGCTCATGAACCTTGATTACTCGATGAACAATAGGAATTTCAAGTCCATCGACATTAAACACAACAATTTCTCCGGCACGAATGGGATCATTAGTCATGTGCAAGAACAAAATGTCACCCCTTTTAAAGCCAGGTTCCATACTTCCTGAAAGCACAACCACCAGTGGTAACTCACTCCCAGATATAAATATTATTAGTGCTGATGTAACAATCATTCCCAGACTAACTGCTTCGTTGAGGACTTGTCTCAACCGAATTGGACTTCATCGACTCCATCTGCTCTCCCATCCACCCCATCTCTCTCTCTCTCTCAAATATGTCAACTTTTTATGATGGATTTGGGAAGAATATTTCTCTAGCAACCGAGCACTAAATCAGAGCTTTTTATTTTGATCCACCCCCGCCCGTTATAATATTTTTGAAGGTAAACACACTCCCGATCCGACCCGCCAATGCCTTGTCTTGTCGGTGGCAGTTACTCATATAAATTTAACTGTTGAGGCACATGCATCATGACTAGAATATACTCATCAGCAACGCATCTTTCACGTTTCTGCTGATCTAAACTATATTCAAAATGCAGCTCCTGAATATATAAATGTTCTAAAAGAACTTGGTCAATGTTGGCTAGAAGAAATTATTAATGCATATATATTGTTCAGTTGATTCCGTGCCACTTGCGTCTATACCCAATTTTGGGATCACCATTCAACTTATACCCACTTTGCACGAAAATTTGCAAGTCTGCCCAAAAATAGTTTTGAAGTGCAATGCACTTAAGGTCGGTGAAGTCTAAAGTACAACAAATTTTTCATGCACTCAAGGCCAAATAAATTTGAAGTGTAAGTTGCCCAAAAATATAAATTTGTTCTTCGAATTTCAACAATCCAATAAACAATTCAACACCTACATCTACTCCAAATGATTTTAAATTTGAAACATAATCTCCAAATATCATAAAGAACAAACTCCAATCATCAATTTGTCAAAATAACAATAAATTTAACAAACCCATTTTGCAATTAAGAAGAAGAAGAAGAAGAAGAAGAAGAAGAAGAAGAAGAAATCCTAACCAATAGCAAAGAAAGGAGCGTCTCTGTTGTAAAACACCATAAACCACCTTAAAACCTGCTCACAAACACCATGTAAACTCATCGACACCATTTTTTTCACAGCGACTAAGAAGGAGGAGGAGGAAAAAACATAAAGTTGCATGTCCTTTGGGTACTAAGTATTTAAAAAAAAAGTGAGTATAGGTTAATGAGGGAGACCAAATAGGACGCCTCATGAAATTTTACTTAACTGTATCCTAGGCAGAGCTAGGGGCGTAAAGGGATTCATCTCGACCCTATTCACCGAAAAATTATACTGTATATACAAGGTCAAGAATAATTTTTAATATAGTAGACGTTAAATTTTCTTAGCTGTTCCGAGTGTTTGTCACTTTTTTTTTTTGAATCCCCTCGATGAAAATTCTGGTTCAGCTAGTGACTGCATCAAGATATTTTTTCCATCGATCAATATCCGTTTCCGTAAATATTTTTGTAGACGACACAGTTAGTACAGAAAAATGTACATTGTTTCAAGTAATTGACAGGAAGCAATGATACCGAACTATCCAACTTGACTTCATTTTATGATAAGTTTCGGATCTCAATGACTTGTCTGAACACTGAAACAATCAATCCATGTCATGAGTGCCGTGAAGGTTCATTTGATACACCTATTTTTCATGCCCATTTTGAAAAAGAAATCACAGAACAATCAACCGAACATTCAGGAGAAATTATGTCGCAAGCACAATTTTGTTGTGTACCGATCAAACGAACATGGCCAAAAAAAGTAGCAGTGTTTTTTGTCAGGATGATGACTCATTAACAGGAACCAAAAGACCAACATAGCATTTCACCCGAACACAAAACTCCATATAACACCAACCATCGAAAGTCAGAGCATGGGAAGCACAAAAATCTCACATCGATCATTAAAGAACGCAAGATATAAAATACGCAGGAAAGCTCACCAGGGCTGTAGATCGCAAGTCAAATGAAAGAGCAACTGTTGGGATATCCAAGATCAGGTTCTCTCAATGGATTGATGGAAATATCTTGCTAGCACTGATGCAACAAAGACCTTCGCTTACGAGCAACACTCGTCTCATAGATATTTGAATATTTGACTAAGTTGGTAAACTTAATAGTATATGAAAATATCTAGGATATAGCTAGTCAGACGGTATTGCTCGTAATTATGAGATTTACGTACCAATGCAGTCCCAATTGCATAAAAAGCAAGAGATTCCATCAAACCATTTTGAGCCTGATATCACATAAACTTGCAAGAGTACTGTTTCTTCGCACATGATATCTGTGTATAATCAT
Source organism: Nicotiana paniculata (assembly GCA_005239505.1). Lineage (NCBI taxonomy): Eukaryota > Viridiplantae > Streptophyta > Magnoliopsida > Solanales > Solanaceae > Nicotiana > Nicotiana paniculata. The sequence continues at coordinate 94,586 of ML341707.1, read as the reverse complement.
TTCCAATTTTAAACCATTTTCAATATTTGACTAAGTTGAATGAGTGGTGAAAGGAGTTACGTTGTTGAATGATGTGTAGCTATAATTCATTGAATGATAAATTACACTTTACTTGCGCGTAATGGTGTCCATTTTATATGTATGTGAATTGGAGATGAAAGTAGGCCAAAAGGGATACTTAAAAGTCGAAAGCGTCCTCAGGAGCAGTTGAAAGGAGAAGCCGGTGAAGCCAGGCCTATAGCAGGCTTTATACCTAGCGACGCCAGGCTTGTAGCTCGCGAGGGAGCTGGTGAGGCGAGGCGAGGCGAGGCGAGGCGAGGCGAGGTAGAAGGCAAGCTCGAGCAGGCTTTATACCTAGCGACGCCAGGCCTGGGGCGAGAGGCGTTTTGCCTCGCGAGGCCAGGTCTGGGCATCGCGTTTTGAAGACTTATTTCATATCCTGGTTTGAATAGGACTTGACTTACACGTTTAGGTCCTTTCCTACACATATAAATAGACCTAAAAACACCACTTTTGAGTACTTTGCAACCTGAGGCAAGCATAACTTGTGGAACAACCGTTGGGAGCTAGACTCATTAATTTATACATCCCTTTATCCTTACCTTGTACTTTAATTATGCAAAATACTTTGGATATTGTTACTATGATTACGAGTAGCTAAATTCCTAGTCTAAGGTTTTGATGGAACCTATTGAAGGATGATTTTCTTGTTACGTTAATATAAATTTGCCGTACTATTTTCTCTATTTGTTCAACTATATTATTCTTGTGGTTGATTGAAGGGCCCTCAATTAGTTGTGCCTATTTAGTATGTATTACTCGGGAGATAGTGCATATTTAGGTAGCTGTTGAACAACATCACTCCTAACGTATATGAAGGATCAATGCGAAGGATTTAAATATGGGATTAGGGATAACAAAACCTTGGTGCGATCTGAGTGAGCCGTACTTAATGCCAGCTAGCGTAATTCGGGAGAATATGTCTAGTAAATTATGGTAATTACTCGGGAGAGAGTTACAACAGTTAGAGTGCTCGTGATCGATATAGAAGACTTAGGCAAATTTATAGAAAACGTAGCGGAAAAGATTCTGAAATAGAGGAAATCACAACCTTAGATCATTTGAATTCTTGTCTACAACCCGTTAGTAGTTAACAATTAATTATTACATTTTTATTACGTAATATTTAGTTAGTAAAGATCCAAATTGTTACTTAAATATTTCTGAAGATTGATTGCGTGAATTTGTGCGACTCTAGTAGCTGTGTTTGATAGGTTAATTCCCTATGGGATTCGACTCTAGACTTATTAGTCGGAATATATTTGCAACGACTGCTAAGTCCTTTTTATAACGCATAGTTGGGCGTGATCAAATTTTGGCGCCGTCGCCGGGGAATTAACAGTGTTATTAATTTCAGCAAAAAGAAGTGCTAGAATTCTTAATGTAGTCAATTTTCTTCATTTTAAACCAAATACATTGAAATTTTAATGTTTGTAGTCTTGGATGTTACAGGTTCATGACTAGGAACACCTCAAGAACTAGTGAATTGCTCGAAGCGTTATCAGATCCTGAGAAAGTTTTCAAGGCACTAAATTGTGCAAACAAGAAAAACAAACAACAACAAAACTCGACAGAACAAATCGAACCAGACATGGATGACGAAACAGAAAATCCAATCAAAACAGAAACAATGCGAATGAACTAAACAATCAAGGTGTGGTGCCTCTTGTACCAGAAGCAACATTATATGATTGGGCACAACCCACCGCCGATAATCTGGCAACCGCAATTGCAGTCCCTCAGATACAAGCGAAATCATTTCAAATTACAAACAACATGCTACATTTGTTGCAGAACAAGGGACTGTTCTTAGGGTCACACATTGACAATCATCAGCATCATCTGAAGAATTTCCTATCGATATATGTCACGCAAAGGCAACCTAATGTGACACCGGACGCAATAAATCTGTTGTTGTTCCCATTCTCAGTGATAGGAGAAGCTCAGACTTGACTTAATTCACTCCCCATAAACTCCATCACTACTTGGGAGGAATTAGTCAAGCAATTTTTGAACAAATTCTACCCACCTAATAAAAATGCCCACTAAATTGATGATATATTGAGCTACAGGCAGAGACCAACAAAATCACTACAATAAACGTGAGATATGTTCAAGGGTATGTGGACCAGATCAGATGTTGGGGCAGAGATTCTATATGGGACTGCCTGACGGCTTAAAGGCTAATGTTGATGCTTCAGTAGGTGGATCATTTTTGAGCAAAACATTCGGAGAATGCAAGATCCTACTTGATAAGATGGCCCAAAACTCAGTATGGATGACAAGAGCCTCTACGATCACTCCGGTAGTTCACTCAGTGGCTTTGGACCCAAACAACTCCATAGCTGAAAATATGGCCACTCTAATGACGCAAGTAAGTATCCTCACCAAAAAGATTGATGAATCAGGCCAAAAACAGCAGGTACACATAGTTGATGCAACTAATGGGGGCTTATGTACACCATGCATTAACCAACCATATGTTTGCTCGTGGAGTGCGAAAGGTGAAAACCAGCACTATCAGAAAGATATGAACTATGTGGCCAACTATGGGCGATAGAGACAAGGTGGTCAGAATTGGGGACAACAGAATCAATAATATAGACCAACACAACATCAGTACAATAACAACAACAATCCTTGAGCTATGCGACTACTGGGTCAAGTTGTGCCTTACCAAAGGCAACAGGGTTACAACCAGCAAAATCAGCAGCTGACTTATCAACAACCTCAACAACAACAGATTATGAGACATGATGATGGGTTTAATGAACTTAAGGGAATGCAGACAACAACAACAGAATGCTGCAATAGCTGATTGGGTCCACGGGAAAAATTCAAAAGGGAGTGTACTCACATGAATCACCGATAAAGGGTAGATTTCTATGGCTCTAAACAATCGTCCCCAAGGGACGTTACCTGCAGACACACAAGTCAATCCTAAAGAATAGGGCCCGAAACAACTTATGGCAGTGAGTCTACGAAATGGTAGAGACCTAGATATGGAGCTAGAGATTGCTCGCGAAAGCCGACCTATTGAAACACTTGTGCCAGTACCCATTGAGATATATGATTCAACAGGATTAGCAGAGGTGACAATACAACATGCACAAGAGAGCACAAACAAAGAAAAAGAAGTTGCGAAGGAGACTGAAGTAGCACAAGAAACGACAGTAGAAACAGTGCATGAGCAAGATAAAACTCAAATCGCAGGAAAGAAACGACCTCCAACACCTTTCCCCCAGAGATTGGCCAAATATCAGAAAGATGAGAAATATAAGAAATTTTTGGAGATGTTGAAGCAAATTCAGGTGAACATTCCATTGATTGACGCCTTAAAGGAAATGCCTGGTTATGAAAATATGATGAAAGACTTGATGTCTCGTAAGTTCGACTTTCAAGACTAGGCCACGATTACAGTGACTCAGACATGTAGTGCTGTTGTGACGAGACCCATAGCTGAGAAGCTGTCTGACCCAGTGAGTTTCACAATCCCATGCACAATAGGCAACTATGCATTTTCTAAGGCACTTTGTGATTTGGGGGAAAGCATAAACCTGACGCCCCTGGCTATCTACAAAAGGTTAGGCATTGGAAGAGCTAGACACACGTCCATGTTACTACAACTGGCTGACCGGACAGTGAAGAGGCCCTCTGGTATCCTTGATGATGTATTAGTACAAGTTGTAAAGTTTGTGTTCCCATCAGATTTTATCATTCTTGACTGTCGGCTTGACGAGGAGATTCCCAGAATTTTGGGAAGACCATTCTTGGCCACTGGGAGAACTTTAATTGACTGCAAAACTGGAGAGCTAAAAATGAGGCTAAATGATGAAGAAATAACATTTAACGTGCAGAAATCTATGCGTCGACCAAGTGAATTTGCTAACTGCTCTCTAATAGAAGCCGTTGATGTAATTTTGTATGAGGAAGATGAAACCTTGAATGTTAAAGACCCTCTAGCAGCTTGTCTCATGAACTTAAATGAAGTAAATGGAGAGGATTTGGCGGAATGGGTGTTGGCTCTTGAAGGCCAAGGGTTTTGGAAAAGAGAGCTCGAATTTGAGCCTTTGCACTTAGAAGAAAGAAAAAATCCTCCAGCTAAGCCATCGATAGAAGATCCACCAAATTTGGACCTGAAGCCGCTACCACCTCACCTCAAGTATGCTTTCTTGGGACCTAACTCAACATTAACTGTTATTATCTCATCTGGTTTATTAGATGTGCAGAAAGAACAACTTTTGTAGGTATTGAGTGAATGTAAAACTACAATTGGTTGGACCATTGAAGACATTAAGGGTACCAGCCCGACTTTTTGTATGCACAAGATTCTACTGGAAGATGGACAAAAACCTTCCAGAGAACATCAAAGAAGGCTGAAACCCAACATGAAGGAAGTTGTGAAAAAGGAGGTGATCAAGTGGTTAGATGCGGGGATCATTTTCCCCATCTCCGACAACAATTGGATCAGCCCAGTCCAATGTGTGCTTAAGAAAGGTGGGATGAATGTAGTGCAAAATGATAACAATGAGTTGATATCAATAAGAACAGTCACGGGATGGTGAATTTGTATGGATCACAGAAGATTGAACAAGGCCACCCGAAAATACCACTTTCCCTTGCCGTTCATTGATCAAATGCTAGATTGATTTGCTGGGAAGTCCCACTTTTGCTTTCTGGATGGATACTCGGGATATAATTAAATCTACATTTCCCCAGAAGATAGAGAGAAAACATCATTCACTTGTCCATATGGCGTCTACGCCTTCCTGAGGATGCCGTTCGGCCTATGCAATGCACCCGCCACATTCAAAGGTGCATGATGGCCATCTTCACTAATATGGTTGAGGAAATCATGGAGGTCTTTATGGATGACTTCTCGGTGGTGGGAGACTCATTTGATGATTGCCTAAGGAATTTGAAAAGAGTGCTGAAAAGATGTGTTGAGACTAATCTAGTACTCAATTGGTAAAAGTGCCATTTCATGGTACACGAAGGTATAACCTTGGGGAACCTAGTGTCGAGCAAGGGCCTTGAGGTAGATTCAAAGGTTGATGTGATCGAAAAGATTCCACAACCCACTTCCGTTAAAGCAATAAGAAGTTTCCTTGGCCACGAAGTTTTTTCCAAAATTGCTAACCCCTTAGGTAAATTACTTGAAAAAGATCAACCTTTTGTGTTTTCTGATGACTGCAAGGTAGCTTTTGAGGAATTGAAGAAGAGGCTGGTGATAGCACCTATCATATTTGCACCTAACTGGGAGCAACTATTTGAGCTGATGTGTGACGCAAATGACTATGCTGTGGGAGTAGTGCTTGGACAATGCAAATACAAAGTCATGCATCCAATATACTACACAAGTAGTACTTTGAGTGGTGCCCAACTAATTACACGGTGACCGAGAATGAGATGCTAGCAGCGGTGTTCGTGTTTGGTAAATTCAGGTCAGACCTGATAGGTTCGAATGTAATTATTTATACTGACCATACTGCTCTCATGTGATGACCCAAAGAGTCATTTTACGAATTTAGACTCTATTATAGGCTTATTATCCTTAAAAAGACTAATTTTAATTACCTCGAGTTGCATGCACAGTCCGAGCGTGAATCAGGAAAGCTTTTATGTGAAAATATGAGAAATAGAAATTTCTAGAGTTAAAATTTGGTTTTAGTTGACTTTGGTCAACATTTTGAGTAAATGGACCCGTATATATGTTCCGACAATCTGGGTAGGTCCGCAGTAAAATATGGGACTTTCGCGTATGCCCTGAATTGAATTTCAAGGTCCCTAGCCTTAAAAAACAATTTTTGAAGAAAATTGTTGTGCTGGTTTTTACAAGAAATAAAGAAATGAAATAATGTTTGAAATGGTTGGCATCAGGACCATATTTTAGTTTCGGAGCCCGGAACAAGTTTATTGTAATATTTAAGTCTTATCTGTGAAGTTTGATGAGAATCCGAGTTGAATTGACGTGATTTGGACGTTTGGTTTAAAAGTTAGAAACTTGAGTGTTCTTGAGGAAATCTTGAGTTTTGAGGTTAAATTTATAGTTTTTGATGTTATTTTGATGATTTGATTGCACGAGCAAGTCCGTATGATATTTTGAGACACGCATGCATGTTTGGTTTGGAGCCCCGAGGGCTCGGGTGAGTTTCCGGTAGGCTACGAAGTGCTTAGACTTAAAAAAATTTCACTCAGCTGATATCTAGTGTAGGCAGGCCTCTGATCTCGCAATTGCGAGATCAGGCTTCGCAAATGAGAAGTCCTGGGCCAGCCGCTGATCTCGCAAATGCGATATTCTGGTCGCAAATGCGGAATCCCTCGGGAGTCGCAGATGCGGTAATTTCATCGCATTTGCGATGGTTGATGGAATTTGAAGGGTTCGCAATTGCGAACCCCTGATCGCAAATGCGAGATTCGCAACCTGTTAAAACAAATTTTAGACGGGATTTTCACCTATTTTTCAATTCTCTCAAACTCTAAACCTCCATAGGCGATTTTTCAAAGACCCAAACTTCTCCAAATCACTGGTAAGTGATCTCTAACTAATTCCTTTCAATCCTTAACAACTTTTAACATGATTTCAACAAACAAATCTAGAGTTTTCATGGTAAAAATTGGGGGTTTTGGTATAAATTAGGAATTTCAAAATTTGGGAATTTAGACCCCGAATTGAGGTCAGATTCCAAAGCAATTGTATATCAGGGTTCGGGGAGAACGGGTAAACTAATTTTGGTCCGAACCTCGAGTTTAGACCAAGCGGGCCCGGGGTCGATTTTCATATTTTTATAAGAAAACATAGGAAAATCATAGTTTTTCATTAAATTTAATACCTTTAGCAACAATTAATGATATTGAACCCAATTGTGATTAGATTCGAGTGAGTTGAAGCCCAATTCTAATGGAAAAACAGTGCTTGAGCAGTGAGTGGCCTGTGAATTCGAGGTAAGTGTTGTGTCAAACCTTAGCTTGAGGAAATAGGTATTGTGTGACTACTTGTTACCTGTTTTGTTGCTAAATCCAATGTATAGGTGATGTGACGAGTACCTATACGTTGTGGTCAGGTCATAACATGCAAGTGAAAGTAAATTCTTGTTATTTTGGTAGTTGTAAAGCCTATTACTTGTGATTATCATTGTTGTTGAAATGTTGGATGTTTGGTATCCGGTTCCACCATGATGGATAATATTTTGAACACTGAGTTGAGATTTAAACAACAAATGATGCTAGAAACTATGTTGGAACACTGATTTCTTGTGAAATCCCTTGTGAATATTGAATTGAGATAGAAATGATAAATGATAATAGAAACTATGATGAAATATCGGTTTCCTATGAAATCCCTCTTTGTATGTTGTTAATTATTCTGTGATTGGTAAGGAGGAGTGTAAAGCACGAAGGGTGATGTCGTTCATGATCCAAATATATTATATTGTGAGGAAGAGTGTAAAGCACGAAGGATGATGCCGTGCCTGAATGAAATACATTGTGAGAGTAAAAGCACGAAGGGTGATGCCGTGTATGCTTATTTATGATATGGGGAGGATGAGAGTAAAAGCACGAAGGGTGGTGCCGTGCGAGTTGCTTTTTATTCTTATTGCTTTAAATTATTATTGATTACTATTTATTGCTGTCTTGTTGTTTTTCTCACTCCTTATGTTAAATTCCCCATAGCATGATCCCTTCCCATTATTGGATGTAATGTTAACCCTTTAATTGTTAGTGTTGCTTCTAGTATGTTTATACATGTCCAGGTTTTATGTGGTGTCTGTCCTAGCCTCCTCACTACTTCGCCGAGGTTAGGCTCGGCACTTACTCAGTACATGGGGTCGGTTGTGCTGATACTACACTCTGCACTTCTTGTGGAGATCCAGGTACCGGTCAAATCTAGGTGAAAGTAGTTGCTGATTCTATACGCGCGGAGACATGAGGTAGATCTTCTGGCGTCCGCAAATTCCCGGAGTCTTCCCTTATCTATTTAGATTGCTGTTTTATTTTGTTCAAAACATAAACATATTTCTTTCAGCCCAATTATTTGGAGTACTCTTTAGTAGTTCGTGGATTGTGACACCAGACTCTGGGTAGTTGTGTAGTTAGTATTAGTTCGTGGCTCGTTATATTTTGGGCAGTAGTAGTTTTCGTATTTACTTTAAATTGTTTTATTATGGTGAAGTAAATTTTTGAAAAAGAAATGGTTAGTTGAATTTTTAACATTGTCTTGCCTAGCAAGTATGGTGTTAGGCGCCATCACGATCCCGTGGGTTGGGCATTTGGGTCGTGACAAGTTGGTATCAGAGCTCTAGGTTACCTAGGTCTCACAATTCCCGAACAAGCTTAATAGAGTCTGAGGGATCGGTACGGAGACGTCTGTACTTATCTCTCAGAGGATATGAAGTTAGGAACAAACTTATTTCATTTCTAATCTGTCGTGCGATTCTTGATATCTCAAAAAATACTGATTGAACTCTTCTTTTCTCTCGCAGATGGTGAGAACACGTGCTTCCTCTACCGCTGACCAACAATCCGGTCCTCCAGTAGCAGCAGCAGCTCCTATTAGGGGCAAAGTCGGAGGTAGGGTATGACTCAGCCCGTTGCTCATACTGGAGCCCCAGCTGCGGAGCCCCAGTTTGAGATTGATGAAGGGGCTCCAGCTCAGACCATTCCAGCTGGACCAGCTTAGGTCCTAAAGGGGTTCATTGCTACCCCGGTGCTTCAGGATTCTTTGGTCCGATTAGTGGGCCTTGTGGAGAGTGTAGCCTAGACTAGCGCACTCCCTGTTGCAGCAGCCGTATCTCAGGCTGGAGGAGGGGTCCAGACTCCTACTACCCATACTCCTGATCAGACTACTCCTCAGGTCCAGACCCCAGCAGCCAACCCAGTTGGGGTAGTTCAGACAGTTGCAACAACCCCGATTGCTGATGGGGCAGCTATGAATTCTGATGCTTTGTGGAGAGTGGACAGGTTCATCAAGCTTTTCCATGTTCACTTCAGTGGTGCTACTTCAGAGCATCCTCAGGAATATCTAGACATCTGTCATGAGGTTCTTCGTAATAAGGGTATTTTGGAGACCAATGATGTCGACTTCGCCGCGTTTCAGATGACTGGTTCCACCAAGAAATGGTGGAGGGATTATTTGTTGACTAGACCAGCTGGGTCACCTACTCTGACTTGGGATCAGATTTCTCACCTCTTTTTGGAGAAATTTTTGCCTATCACTACTAGAGAAGAGAAGCGTCCTCAGTTTGAGCGTCTTCAGCAGGGCGACATGACTGTTATCCAGTATGAGAATCACTTTGTGGATTTGGCTCGGCATGATATTCTTTTGTTACCCCTACAGAGAGAGAGAGAGAGAGAGAGAGAGTTAGTAGATTTGTTAAGGGCCTTGCTCAGCCCATCAGGTTGTAGATGGACAAAGAGACGGGGGCTGAGATTTCCTTTCAGAACGCGACCAATGTGGCCAGGAAAGTTGAGTCGGTTCTTGGGATGAGAGGTCAGGGTTCAGACAAGAGACCTCGCCATTCCGGTGGATTCAGTGGTGCCTCATCTAGAGGTGGGGGTACTCAGGGCAGAGGCCATACTTCCAGGCCATTTAATTCAGCACTTTAGACGTTCCAAGGGGCCCAGGTGGTCGTGGCTCTCATTTACCTTATTTTGATCAGTCAACCCCTATTAATGCACCTCCTCTCCAGATCTTTCAGGGGGGTTATCTAGGTCGACAGGGCCAGTTTGCCAGCCAACAGTCTCGACAACCGAGGTCTTGTTATACTTGTGGTGACCCGAGGCACATTGCTATGTATTGCCCTTATGCGTCGAATAATTCTCAGTACTAGAATTCTCGTGCTATAGTTCCGGCACCAGTTGCAGCACCACCTGCCCATCCAGCTAGGGGTAGGGGTCAGGTAGCCAGAGGTAGAGGTCAGAATGCTAGAGGTGGAGGCCATCCCATTAGAGGTGGAGGTCCACCTATCAGGGGTCCTCCTAGTGACGTAGTTCAGGGTGGTGGGGCCTAACCCTGATTATATGCATTTCCAGCCAAACCCGAGGCGGAGTCCTTCGATGCAGTTATCACAGGTACCATTTTAGTTTGTAATAGAGCTGCTTCAATTTTGTTTGATCCGAGGTCTACTTATTCTTATGTGTCATCATATTTTTCTTCGTATTTGGTTGTGCCTCGTGACTCCTTGAGTGTCCCTATTTATGTGTCTACGCCGGTGGGGGATGCTATTGTGGTAGATCATGTTTATCATTCGTGCGTAGTCGTTATTGAGGGTCTTGAAACTAGTGTAGACCTTTTTCTTCTTGAGATGGTCAATTTTGATGTCATATTAGGCATGGATTGGTTGTCACCTTATTATGCCATCCTGTACTTTCACGCCAAGACAGTTACTTTAGCTTTGTCGGGATTGCCTCGGTTAGAATGGAAAGGGACTCCTGGTCATTCTCCTAGAGTGATTTCTTATGCCAAGGCTCGTCGCATGGTTGAGAATGGATGTTTGGCTTATTTGGATCATATTACTGATTCTGGTGCCAAAATTTCTTCAATAGAGTCAGTGCCTATTGTTCGGGAGTTTCCCGAAGTGTTCCTGCAGGCTTGACGGGGATGCCACCCGACAAGGATATTGATTTTTGTATTGATGTGGCTCCGGCCACTCAGCCTATTTCTATTCCTCCATACCGGATGGACCCACCAGAATTGAAAGAATTGAAAGAACAGTTTCAAGACCTGCTTGATAAGGGTTTCATCAGTCCTAGTGTCTCGCCCTGGGGTGCAGCGATTTTGTTCGTAAAGAAGAAGGATGGATCGATGAGAATGTGTATATATTACCGGCAGTTGAATAAGGTTACTATCAAAAATAAGTATCCATTGCCGAGAATTTGATTTATTTGATCAGCTTCAGGGTGCCTGTGTGTTTTCAAAAATTGGCCTAAGATCGGTCTAACATCAGTTGAAGATTAGGGCGTCCGATGTTCCTAACACAGCCTTTCGGACAAGGTATGGGCACTATGATTTTTTGGTGATGTCTTTTTGCTTGACTAATGCCCCAGCAGTCTTTATGGATTTGATGAATCGGGTTTTCAAGCCTTATATGGATTCCTTCGTAATTGTGTTCATTGATGATATTCATATATACTCCCGCAGTCGGGAGGAGCATGAGCAGCACCTCCGTATAACACTCTAGACTTTGAGGGATAATCAGTTGTATGCAAAATTTTCAAGTGTGAATTCTGGTTAGATTTAGTAGCTTTCTTGGGTCACATCGTATCAGCAGAGGGTATTCAGGTAGATCCTAAGAAGATAGAGGCAGCTAAGAACTATCCTAGACCCACTTCAGCCACGGAGATCAGGAGCTTCTTGGGTTTGGCGGGATACTACCGTCATTTTGTGGAGGGGTTCTCGTTTATAGCAGCCCCGATGACGAGATTGAATCAGAAGGGTGACCCATTTAAATGGTCGGATGAGTGTGACGCGAGCTTTTAGAAGCTCAAGACAGCCTTGACTTCAACACCAGTGTTGGTGTTGCCATCAGGTTCAAGATCTTTTACAGTATGTTGTGATGCTTTCCGAGTTGGGCTTGTAGCAGTATTGATGTAGGATGGCAGGGTGATTGCATATGCGTATCGGCAGTTGAAAGTTCATGAGAACAATTATCCTGTTCATGACTTGGAGTTGGCCGCCATTGTTCACGCATTGAAAATATGCATGCACTATCTTTATGGCGTGCCTGTGAGGTTTACACGGATCATCGTAGCCTCCAATACTTGTTCAATCAAAAGAATCTTAATTTGGGACCGAGGAGATGGCTAGAGTTATTGAAAGATTATGAAGTCACTATATTGTATCATCTAGGAAAGGCCAATGTGGTGGCCGATGCATTGAGTAGGAAGGCAGTAAGTATGGGCAGCCTTGCATTTATTTCAGTTGGTGAGAGACCGTTAGCTTCAGGTATTCAGACGTTGGCCAATCAGTTCGTGAGGTTGGAAATTTCACCCAGCCATGTTCTAGCTTGTACAGTTTCTCGGTCTTCCTTATTCGAGCGTATCAGAGATCGGCAGGATGATGACCGACACTTGATGGTCCTTAGGGACACCATTCGGCACTGTGGTGACAAGAAGGTTACAATTGGAGATGACAATGTTTTAAGGATGCAGGGTCGTATATGTGTGCCTAATGTTGATGGACTTTGTTAGTTGATCCTTGAGGAGGCTCACAGTTCTAAGTATTCTATTCACCCGGGTGCTACCAAGATGTACCAGGACTTGCGACAACACTATTGGTGGAGAAAGATGAAAAAGGATATTGTTGCTTATGTGGCTCGTTGTTTGAATTTCCAATAGGTGAAATATGAGCATCAAAGACACGATGTTTTACTTCAGCAGATAGAGATTCCTGAGTGGAAGTGGGAGAGTATCACTATGGACTTTGTTGTTGGTCTCCCACGGACTCAGAGGAAGTTCGATGCTGTTTGGGTTATTGTGGATAGGCTGACTAAAGCAGCACATTTCATTCCAGTGGAAAGTACTTATACTTCGGAGCGGTTGGCAGAGATATATATTCGAGAGATGGTTTGACTTCACGGTGTGCCCGTGTCTATTATTTCTGATCGAGGTATGCAGTTTACCTCGCACTTTTGGAGGGCAGTTCAGCGAGAGTAGGGTACACGAGTTGAGCTGAGCAAAACATTTCATCCTCAGATGGAAGGACAATCCGAGCGTACTATTCGGATCTTGGAGGATATGCTCCGCACTTGTGTTATTGATTTTGGAGGTTCTTGGGATCAATTCTTGCCGTTAGTAGAGTTTGCATACAATAATAGTTATCAGTCGAGCATTCAGATGGATCCCTATGAGGCATTATATGGTAGACGGTGTAGATCACTAGTTGAGTGGTTTGAGCCGGGAGAGGCTCGGTTAATCGGTACAGACTTAGTTCATGAGGCCTTAGATAAGGTCAAGGTTATACAGGATCGACTTCGTGCAGCTCAGTCTAGGCAAAAGAGTTACGCCGATAGTAAGGTTCGTGATGTGGCATTCATGGTTGGAGAGAGAGTATCGCCCATGAAGGGTGTAATGAGATTTTGGGAAGAAGGGCAAGTTGAGCCCTAGGTATATCGGACCATTTGAGATTCTCGAAAGAGTGGGGGAGGTAGCTTATAGACTTTCGTTGCCTCCAGGTTTATCCTCAGTTCATCCGGTATTCCATGTGTCTATGCTCCGGAAATATCATGGTGACCCGTCTCACGTGTTAGATTTCAGCTCTGTCCAATTGGACAAAGATTTCACTTATGAGGAGGAGCCGACAACCATTTTAGACCGGCAGGTTCGTCAGTTGAGATCAAAGAGTTACCCTTCAGTTCGAGTGTAGTGGAGAGGTCAGCCTGTTGAGGCAGCTACTTGGGAGTCCGAGTCGGACATGCGTAGTAGATATCCGCACTTGTTTGCCAGTTCAGGTAATTTTCTATGTCCGTTCGAGGATGAACATTTGTTTTAGAGGTGGATATGGTGATGACCCAAAGGGTCATTTTACGAGGGCTTATTATCCTTAAAAAGACTAATTTTAAATACCGCAAGTTACGTGCGCATTCCGGGCGTGAATCCGGAAAGCTTTAATGTGAAAATATGAGAAATAGAAATTTTTAGAGTTAAAGTTTGGTTTTAGTTGATTTTGGTCAACATTTTGAGTAAACGGACTCGGATCTGTGTTCCGATGATCCCGGGAGGTCCGCAGTAAAATATGGGACTTGGGCATATGCCCAGAATTGAATTTCAAGGTCCTTAGCCTTAGAAAACAATTTTTGAAGAAAATTGTTGTGCTGGTTTTTACAGGAAATAAAGAACTGAAATAATGTTTGAAATCGTAGGTATCGTGCTTTTATTTTGGTTCCGGAGCCCGGAACAAGTTTGTTGTGATATTTAAGTCTTATCTGTGAAGTTTGATGAGAACCGGAGTTGAATTGACGTGATTTGGACGTCTGGTTGAAAAGTTAGAAATTTGAGTGTTCTTGAGGAAATCTTGAGTTTTGAGGTTAAATTTGTAGTTTTTGATGTTATTTTGACGATTTGATCACATAAGCAAGTCCGTATGATGTTTTTAAACTTGCGTGCATGTTTTCTCTGGAGCCCCGAGGGCTCGGGTGAGTTTTGGGTAGGCTACGGAGTGTTCAGACTTAGAAAAATTTCACTCAGCTGATATCTGGTGTTGGGAGGCCTTTGATCTCGCAATTGCGAGATCAGGCTTCGCAAATGCAAAGTCCTAGGCCAGCCTCTGATCTCGCAAATGGGATATTCTGGTCGCAAATGCAGAATCCCTAGGAAGTCGCAAATGCGGCAATTTCATCGCATTTGCGATGATTGCTGGAATTTGAAGGGTTCGCAATTGCGATCCCCTGATCGCAAATGTGAGATCCGGAACCTGTTAAGATAAATTTTAGACGGGATTTCACCTATTTTTCAATTCTCTCAAACCCTAAACCTCCATAGGCGATTTTCCAAAGACCCAAACTTCTCCAAATCATTGGTAACTGATCTCTAACTAATTCCTTTCAATCCTTCACAACTTTTAACAAGATTTCAACCAAAAATCTAGAGTTTTCATGGTAAAAATTGGGGTTTTTGGGTAGAACTTAGGAATTTCAAAATTTGGGAATTTAGACCTCGAATTGAGGTCGGATTCCAAAACTAACTGTATATCCAGGCTCGGGGGAGAATGGGTAAATGAATTTTGGTCCGAACCTCGAGTTTAGACCAAGCGGGCCCGGGGTCGATTTTCATATTTTGATAAGAAAACATAGGAAAACCATAGGTTTTCATTAAAGTTAATACTTTTAGCAATAATTAATGATATTGAACCCAATTGTGATTAGATTCGAGTGAGTTAAAGCCAAATTGTAAAGGAAAAGCAGTGCTTGAGCAATGAGTGGCCTATGAATTTGAGGTAAGTGTTGTGTCTGACCTTAACTTGAGGGAATAGATATTATGTGACTACTTTTTACCTGTTTTATTGCTAAATCCAATGTATAGGTGAGGTGACGAGTACCTATACGTTGTGGTCAGGTCATAACATGCGAGTGAAAGTAAATTCTTGTTATTTTGGTAGTTGTAAAGGCTATTACTTGTGATTATCGTTGTTGTTGAAATGTTGGAAGTTTGGTATCCGGTTCCACAATGATGGATAATATTGTGAACACTGAGTTGAGATTTAAATAACAAATGATGCTAGAAACTATGTTGGAACAATGATTTCTTGTTAAATTCCTTGTGAATATTGAATTGAGATTGAAATGATAAATGATAATAGAAACTATGATGAAATATCGATTTCCTTTGAAATCCCTCTTTGTATGTTGTTAATGATTCTGTGACTGGTAAGGAGGAGCGTAAAGCATGAAGGGTGATGCCGTGCATGATCCAAATATATTCTATTGTGAGGAAGAGTGTAAAGCACGAAGGGTGATGCCGTGCCTGAATGAAATACATTGTGAGAGTAAAAGCACGAAGGGTGATGCCGTGTATGCTTATTTATGATATGGGGAGGATGAGAGTAAAAGCACGAAGGGTGGTGCCGTGCGAGTTCCTTTTTATTCTTATTGCTTTACATTATTGTTGATTACTATTTACTGCTATCTTGTTATTTTTCTCACTCCTTATGTTAAATTCCCCATAGCATGATCCCTTCCCATTATTGGATATAATGTAACTCTTTAATTGCTATTGTTGCTGCTAGTATGTTTATACATGTCCAGGTTTTATGTAGTGTCCTGTCCTAGCCTCGTCACTACTTCGCCCAGGTTAGGCTCGGCACTTACGCAGTACATGGGGTTGGTTGTACTGATACTACACTCTGCACTACTTGTGCAAATCCAGGCACCGATCAAAGGTAGGTGAAAGTAGTTGCTGATTCTATACACGCGGAGACACGAGGTAAATCTGTTGGCGTCCGATGATTCTTGGAGTCTTCCCTTATCTATTTAGATTGTTGTTTTATTTCATTCAAAACAAAGACAAATTTCTTTCAGCCCAGTTATTTGTAGTGCTCTTTACTAGTTCGTGGATTGTGACATTAGACTCTGGGTAGTTTTGTAGTTAGTATTAGTATTAGTGCTCGTTATTGCTATTTTGAATATTATTCTAGTATTATTTTGGGCAGTAGTAATTTTCGTATTTGCTTTAAATTTTTTTATTATGGTGAAGTAAATTTTTGAAAAGGAAATGGTTAGTTGAATTTCTAACTTTGGCTTGCTTAGCAAGTATGGTGTTAGGCGCCATCACGATCCCGTGATTTGGGAATTTGGGTCGTGACTTCCCAGGTACCTAACTGATAAGAAGGACTCAAAGAACCAAGAGGTTGAAAGGGAACAAAGAACCAAGAGGTTGATCACTTGTCTAGGTTGGAAGTAGCCAAGAAGAAGGTCGAGGTGGAAGATATTGTGGAGACTTTCCCGGATGAACAACTACTAGCCATGAGTCTTGAAGTAGACCCATGGTATGCAGACATGCAAATTACCTAGCAAGCGGTATTGTCCCATATGACCTTTCCTCTGTTCAAAAGAAAAAGTTCTTTCGTGACTGTCGCATGTATTATTGGGATGAGCCTTATCTGTTTAGGATTTGTGTTGATAAAATGATCCGGAGATGTATCCCCGAGATAGACCAATCTTCTATTTTGCAGTCTTATCATGCATCACCATATGGTGGCCATTTCGAGGGAGTAAGGACATCTGCGAAAGTGTTGGATTTGGGCTTCTACTGGTCGACATTGTTCAAAGATGCACAATTATGGGTGAAGGGTTGTGACGAACTGCCAACGAATGGGGAATATTTCCCACCAAAATGAGATTCCTATGAACCCAATTCAGGAGGTAGAAGTGTTTGATGTATGGGGAATCGATTTCATGGGACCTTTCGTCAGCTCATATGGAAACAAATACATACTCGTAACTGTGGACTACATGTCAAAATGGGTGGAGGCTGCAACGCTCCCTACAAATGATGCTAAGGGGGGAAATTGATTTTTTGAGAAAGAATATATTCAACTGATTTGGCACTCCAAGGACAATAATCAGTGATAGAGGCACTCACTTCTATAATCGAGCCTTCACAAAGTTGTTAGAAAAGTATGGTGTACGCCACAAGGTTGCCACCCCATATCATCCACAAATGAGTGGGCAAGTGGATGTTTCGAACAAAGAGATAAAGAATGTTTTGACAAAGACTATGAATGCTACAAGAATGGATGAGGCGAGAAAGTTAGATGATGCACTCTGGGCCTATCGTACCGCTTTCAAAACTCCGATTGGCATGTCAACGTATAAATTGGTGTTTGGGAAGGCGTGTCACTTACCAGTGGAATTAGAACATAGAGCTTTATGGGCTTTAAGACAACTGAATCTCGATATAGAAGCTGCGGGTACAAGTAGAGTCACAGAGTTGCACGATCTTGATTAGTTTCGCTACCTTGCTTTTGAGAGAACAAGACTATACAAGGAGAGAATGAAGATGATGCATGATAAAAATATTCTTGAGCGGAGTTTTAAACCCGGAGATATGGTATTGCTATACAATTCAAGATTGAGGTTATTTCTGGGTAAATTAAAATCAAGATGGTCAGGACCATATAGTGTGGTAGAAATTCACCCAACCGGAGCTATAGAGATTGCTGCAGCAAATGACTCTCGCATGTTTAGAGGCAATGGGCATAGGTTAAAACATTATTAGGGCATGGAAGATGCGAAAGTAGTATCGGTGACTCATTTGCTCGAGCCACCAAGGTTAAGCGAGCCTTAAGTGCAATTACCTGCATCCTGCCGCAACGTTAAATCAGGCGCTTCATGGGAGGCACCCATTATAATGTTGTATTGTTGTATTCATCGTGCCGCGACATTAACTAAGATGCTCGTTGGGAGGCAACCCAATTAATAGTTGATTTTTAATGTAGTTAGGATTTTTCTTTTCGTTTTTAGGTACTAACAATTTTGCAGATGATTTTGGGCAAGTCGAGCAGGGCATTAAGTGTCTCATGAAGAAAACCAGGCGAGAGAGCTCGCCTAGTGAGGCTTAAGGCAAAGTGGAGCTGGTAAAATAGCTCTCCTCACGTAGGTTGAGGCCAAGAGTAGCTGGTGTTATGCCTAGCGTTGCATGGGTTAAGTCCAGGTTAACCGTGAGCTAAGCCTCGCGCCGCGTGATCACATGCTCGCTTTAGATCTGGCCTCGCGAGGGCTTACGCGAGAAAATCAGCTGGCGTCGCCAGGTAATTTTTTGTCATTTTTTAAAATTTCTTTTCCTTCTCTGACCAGACATCCCCCACTTAAAACCCAACATAAAAATGCCTTGCCTTAAACAAAACAAAACCCTAAGGCAAACACACATCAAGCTCAAAAGAAAATTCCCAAACGCACAACACTCACTGCTCACAAACACACACACACTGCACAAATTTCCTCACCCTCACACACTCACCAGCACACTGCCATCGTTGTCTCTCCCATCCCCATTGAAGTCAAGCTTAGTTCTGCTATTTCTTTCACTTGCACCAGCAATTCACGGGCAACTCCTTCCTCTTAAAGCTTCTAAGGTATGATTCTTATATCTTTGCTTTGCAAATTTCGAGTTGGTAAATGTATGCAATTAGACACGAAACTTGGGGGTTGTTATTCATTATAATAATGGGTCTTTATCCCAATCCCATGAACCCCATAGGAATGGTGTGCTATTGTATGAACACGTGGTAGTACGGAACTCCCAAGCCGATTTGGGAGGGTGAGGTAATCCCTCACTCCTACAAGCACTCCCATTGAACTAGTGCATGTTAAGTGTTTGCTATAATTCCTTAATGGCATTCCTTGTCCCCATTGGAGCCCGAGTCTCTGGGATTAATAGACTAGTGTTATGTAGTCGTGCACCACGTTAAAATATTAAGTGTAGGATGGATCACGGGTAGCCCAATGCTTTGAAATTGGAGGAAGCACCCATGTGTTGTTTCTTAATTCTCATGTTAAGCAAATACGAGGTGAAGTCTCAGTAACCTCGGAAATTTGGGCAAGACCATGTGTGTAATGTGTAATACAGTTTTAACTGATTAATGATTACTTGTGTAGGAACAAACATGCCTCTGATAAAAGTCACATGCAAAGGAAAGGCTACTTCCACTGCTCCAGCTAAAGCAAAGGTGACCTCCGCACCTCCCCAAATAAGAGAAAAGAGGGAAAAACTACCTCCAATCAAGGTGGAGCACATGCTATGGCAGCTGTAGCAACCATGCATCCACAACCCCAAGGCCAACGTGGGTTTGGAATCAAAAGAATACCCCCACATACTAAGGATTGGTACAGGCGATGTAGGCCTAAACATATGCATCCGGAAGCCGCTATCCAGGTATGCCGACTGCAAGAAAAGTACCAGGCTATTTGGAGGGGCATCCATGATTTGGGGTTGAGATATTTCTTTAAGAACACATGGGATATAAATCTAAATCTAGTTTGGGAGTTCTGTGCAGGGTTTGATCCACATGATACCAAACAGTTGGTGCCAATTCGTGGACGGTTGATAAACTTTTCAGCCACAACTATATGTAACTTTTTAGGTGCTCCAGATGTTCCTTTGGATACATTGGACTACTTCATCCGATGGCCTACATATAGAGAGATGATACACACGTTATGTGGTGTCAATTTTACGGCAACATGGATCTGTGATAAGAAAACAAATCGGCACAAAAAATTTCCCAAGAAGAAAATGAGGGCAGAGGCTCAAGTTTGGTTAAAACTGATAAATGCACGGCTTCTACCATGCAATCATGACATGTTCATCAGCCGAGAGAGGACACGTGTGCTTTACTTCTTCATGACGGGTCAAAGGGTAAATGGTCAAAGGGTAAATGTGGGTCATCTGACCCGCTATCAAATGTCTTTGGTAAGAATGAGTAAGAAGGTCGATCGCATGCCATTTGCCAATTTTTTGACTCAGTTCTTATGACACGAGGAGGTCAAGGAGGAGACATAATTTTACCACAATATTGATCAGCCCATACGACAGCAGACATCACTAGTGTCCAAGTGAAAGAAGAGACTGCAATTCCATCTTTGACTGGTGCCGAGCGCTTTGCTCGTGATGATAGTTTCATGGCCCATCTATATGGGATGATGTAGTTACAGCTACAGATAGGGGGTCGGCAGGCCACGACTGCGGAGAGGACTTTTTTAGATGAGCAGTTCCCGCTCAACGCACATGCTCAACAGTTGGTCGGGTTAGGTGATGAATTCACACTTTCAGATGACGAGGATATTAACACACCAAAGCAGTCCAAGGCTTAGCCGGACCAGTCAGGCGATGATGATGATGATGATGATGAGGATGATGCACAGGATGAAGAGTGGGCCGCCTCAGAGGATGAGGGAGATGATGGTGTTTGACCAGGGAGTTTTTCCTTATCCCCTACTAATTTTTCTTGTTTTTTTTGTTGCATGTACTGAGGACAATGCATGATCTAAGTGTGGGGTGGGGACTTGTAAATATTAGTTAATATTAGTTTTGCTTAGTTATTTTTTTAGTAACTGTCTTTTTTGTTTTAGTTAATTATGTTAGTTATTAGTTTAGTTAACTGTTTTAGTTATTGTTTTTTAGTTACTTGTTGTTATTTAGAAGAAGAAAAAAACTATATATAAACAAAAATAGAAAAACTGGACTCTTCCTGACGATGGATCTCCTAGACAGTTTTCTTGAGGGAAGTAAGTCTAAAGGAAAATACCAAAAAGATTTTCTTGTAGGTAGTGTATTAATTCCCCCTTAGTTTTTCTTTGGGCCGCGGTTCTTTTCCAGGGTTTTTTAGTTAAACCGAGTGTAGTTAGTTTTAGTTTTTAGGAGTAGGAACCACGGGGCTATGCATTTGATTGCAGCTATATCTCTTCGCTTTGTTATGTCTTGAGAATAGTTAGTACAATGGTTGTGACGCTTAGGCTCGATTTTTGACTCTAGTATAAGTACCTTAAATCATTAAATTCTTAATTTTTCTTAAATTCTTTGACTGGAGTGTCACGATGAAACCAATCCTGAGTGAGTTATGTGCCATGTTTGTGTGAGGTTTTGTATGTATTCTGTGCATGGCATTTGATGTCTAGAACTTGCCCCGTGTGTGTGCAAAGTGAAAAAGTAGTCTTGTTCAGTCTAGGAAGTGATATAAGAATTTCTTTATTAAGCCAGATATATAACGTTCACCCACCTAAATGTTATGTATCGTAGTTAACTCCGTTGGGCCTATAATTCTGTTTCTTTGGTAATCACATTACAAGCCATACCCCTTTGTTTTAATAGACCACATAATTTAACCTTGTCACCTCTCATGAGCACTTAAGTTGTGATGAATTATGAAAAAGTCAAAGTGTGGGGTGGTGGGTTGGATTTTGAGTGGAACAATTGAAATAAGGAGAAATGTGCACTGTTTTGAAAAAAAAAAGAGAAAAAAAGATGTCAATAAAAGCCACTTGAAGAGAAAGAAAAAAAAAGAGAGAAAAATGATAACAATATATTGTATGAAAAATAATTCTTGATGATGGTGGCTAGTGATATACTTGTTCTTAAAGAAGTATGAGGTAATACAAATTAAAGTGAAGGTGGAATGTTTGGTTTGACATAAGTATGGGCTGTGTATTAAAGTATATGTATTAAAGTGCTTAAGGGAGGTGTAGACACTCATATCCAAATGTATCCTACCCAACCCGCATCCTACATTACAACCAATGAAATTCCTAATTGATCTTTGACTGAATGAACTCGATTAGTAGAGTACTACACTACGAGCAAGCCTATGGTGCATCATTTGTGGCATATGAATGATTATTTCTGAGAGAGAGTGAATTTTTCCTATCTTGAGTTCCTACATTCTTAAAATTCATTGTGTGTGGAACTAAGCTCTTTTATTGGGTGAGGGCACGTGATTCATAAGGGAAAGGTAATGTCGTTGACCTCCATGTTAGAGTAAGTAAGTGAATTGTGAAGAAGGCATGGTATTTGTGAGTCAAATCTTGAGGCGAGGTTGTTACACGTTTGTACTTAGACTATTTTAAAGATTCTTGGTGTAATGAGTTAAGGGAATTGCTTAATAGGTTGTGTTTATAAGTGTAGTTTGATTTCTCGAGGAGGAGCAATGTTTAAGTGTGGGGTATTGATGTGTGGCTATAATTATATGGTTTAGCACATTATTCGCCTTGCATTTTATATGCTTGAATGATAAATTACACTTTATTTGCGCGTAATGGAGTCCATTTTATGTGTAGGTGAATTGGAGATGAAAGTAGGGCAAAAGGGATACTTAAAAGTCGAAAGCATGCTTGGGAGTAGTTGAAAAGAAGAAGCTGGTGAAACCAGGCCTATAACAGGCTTTATACCTGGCGACACCAGGCTTGTAGTTCGCGAGAGAGCTGGCGAGGTGAGGCAGAAGGCAAGCTCGAGCAGGCTTTATACCTGACGACACCAGAACTGGGGCGAGGTCCACCAGGCGTTATGCCTCGCGAGGCTAGGTTTGGGCGTGCACATTCCGAGTTTTGAAGACTTATTTCGTCTCCTGGTTTGACTAGGACTTGGCCTACACGTTTAGGTCTTTTCCTACACATATAAATAGACCTAAAAATGCAACTTTTGAGTACTTTTGCAATCGGAGACAAGGATAGCTTGTGGAACAACCGTTGGGAGCTAGACTCATCAATTTTTACATTCCTTTATCCTTACCTTGTACATTAATCATGCAAAATACTTTGGATATTGTTACTATGATTATGAGTAGCTAAATTCCTAGTCTAAAGTTTTGATGGAACCTATTGAAGATGATTTTGTTGTTATGTTAATATAAATTTGTCGTAGTATTTTCTCTATTTGTTCAAATATATTATTCTTGTGGTTGATTGAAGGACCCTCAATTAGCTGTGCCTATTTAGTATGTATTACTCGGGAGATAGTGCATATTTAGGTAGTTTTTGAATGTGATGACCCAAAAGGTCATCCCATATAATTTTAGCTAAATATGTGTTCTGAGGGCCATGAAAGCCTCATTTTATCTCACCTCGATGTGCGTGCTAAGCCCGGACGCATAGCCGGGATGTCGTTATATGGAAAATTGATAAAATGATAATTTTATAATAATTATTTGAATAAAGTTGAATTTGATCAACATTTTTGGTAAACGACCTGGTCCCGTGATTTGACGGTCCCAGAGGATCCGTAGAAAAATATGGGACTTGGGCGTATTCCCGGAATCAAATTCCGAGGTCCCAAGTCCAAGAAATGAATTTTTGAAGAAAATTGTTTTCTGAAAAATATAAAGGTTTTTGAAAATGAGATTTGATGTAAAACCTGTGATGCCGGGCCCGTATTATGGTTTCGGAGCCCGGAACAGGTTCAATATGTTTAATATGTGTTATCTGTGAAATTTGGTAAGAAACAGACTTAGTTTGACGTGATTCGGATCAAAAATGGAAAATTTAGAAGTTTGGAAGTTTAAAGGAATTTCATTGATTTTGAGGTTTAATTCATTATTTTTGATGTTATTTTGGTGGTTTAATTACTCGCATAAGTCCGTAAGATGTTTATGAGGTTGTGTTTGTATTTGGTTTTGAGCCCCGAGGGCTCGGGTGAGTTCCGGGTAGGTGTCGGAGTGCAAAAGTGGTGAAAAATCTGGTGTTTAATGCATTTTCTGGTGTCCAAGTATTTACCCTATGCGAACGCACCCAAGGGAGTGCGAACCACAGGTTTATAGAGGTCTGGGGGTCAGGGTGGAAAATGAGCTATGCGAACACACCACATAGGATGCGAACGCGGAGTGTACCTTAGCCAAAGCCATGCGAACGTGCAGGGGGAGGGGGGTGCGAACGCACAGGCCTAGAGGAAACCTGGGGGAAGGGGGCTGGGTAGTCATTACCCTGTGCGAACGCGGCTCCACAACAGCGAACACATAGGTCTGTGTCACCAACCCTTCGCGAACGCAACCTGGGGCCCGCGAACGCAAAGAACAATTTTTGCCCAGTTGTTTTTAAGTTCAAAACAGAATGTATTACGGGAAATTTGCCATTTTTCACAAGCCTCTTCTTCTCCAAACCTCTTAGGCGAATTTTGAAGCATTTATTCACCATAACCTCTTAGGTAAGTAATCTTTGACTTGTTTTCTTCCATTTTTATTAACACCCATTAGATTTTAGGCCTAAACACATGGGATTTAAGGTAGAAAATTAGGGATTTGGGTAGAGTTAGGGCTTTTTGATTATTTGGGAATTTGACCTCGTTTTGGGGTTGGATTTCAAAACAAATTATATATTCGGACTCGGTGGGGGAATGGGTGATCGAGTTTTGGTCCGAACCTCGTGTTTGGACCAAGCGGGCCCGAGGTCAATTTTTGGAATTTTGGGAAGAATGTTGGGAATTCTATAATTAAGCATTGGAATTGAATTGTTTAGAATTTATTGGTGTTATTTGGTCAATTATGTATATATACGATTGATTTGGAGTCGGGTTCGAAAGGAAAAGTGGTGCTTGAGGCTTGATTTGGATTCTTGGAGCCGAGGTAAGTGTTTGGCCTAACGTTAGCTTGAGGGAATAGGTGTTGGGTCATATGTGTTCTGTGTTATTATCATGTTCAATGTATAGGTGAGGTGATGAGTACCTATACCTTGTTGTCAAGCATGCCCGTGAGTCATATCTTATGGTATATGTGTTTTTCTTCGATATCCAATGTGTTATGAAGTAGATTTCATTTTGGAGATTATTCAATTGTTGGAAATACTTGGTTGTGAACACTATTGATTAGTTGTTCGGTTGAGGATTATTTTGTTATGTTGTACATTCAGTGAGATTGGTTATAGTTGTGTCCCTTAACGGGACGGTGATAATTCTGTTATTGTTCACTTGCCGGGATGTTGTAAATCATGGTTTGTATTGTGGTTCTTCCTTGCCAAATTGTTGTTCTGGTTATTGTTTGGGTGAGGAAGAGTTTAAAGCACGAAGGGTGATGCCATGTATTTATTTATTGCATTGTGAGGATGAGAGTGTAAAGCACGAAGGGTGATGCCGTGCCATGATTTTATATATGTCTCAGCAGCAGAGGGCTTGTTACTCTTGTGGTGATCCAGGCCACATTGCTAGGTATTGCCCCCGAGCTTCTGGTAGTTCTCAGCATCCGGGATCCTGTGCTATGATTCCCGCACCAGGTGCACCCCCACCCCCTCATCCAGCTAGGGGTGGAGGTTGAGGTGCTAGAGGTGGAGAATAGTCAGTTAGAGGTGGAGGACATGCTATGAGAGGTAGAGGTCAGCCCGCAGTAGGTCGACCCAGAGATGTTCAGGTTGGAGGGGCTCCGCCCTGATGCTATGCTATTCCTGCTAGTCATTACAGGTATGGTTTCAGTTTGCAGTAGAGATGCTTCGATTTTATTTTATTTGGGGTCTACATTCTCCTATGTGTCTTCAAATTTTGCTCCTTGTCTGATTATGCCCCGTGATTCCCTGAGTACTCATCTATATGTATCTACACCGGTGGGTGATTCTATTATGGTAGACCGAGTCTACCGTTCATGCTTAATGGTTATTGGTGGTCTGGAGACTCAGGTAGATCTTTTGCTTCTTGATATGGTTGACTTCGATGTTATTTTGGGGATGGATTGGCTATCCCCCTACCATACTATTCTGGACTGTCATGCCAAGACAGTAACCTTGGCCTTGCCAGGAGTACCTCATTTGGAGTGGAGAGGGACTCCTAGTCATTCTTCCGATAGATTTATTTCATATATGAAGGCTCGACGCATGGTCGAGAAGGGTTGTTTGGCATATTTGGCCTATGTTCGTGATTCTAGTGCTGAGGTTCCTTCTATGGAGTCTGTGCCCGTGGTTCGTGAGTCCCCAGAGGTGCTCCCTACTGACCTGCCGGGTATGCCACCCGACAGAGATATTGACTTTTGTATTGAGTTAGCTCCGGGCACTCAGCCCATTTCTACTTCGCCATATCGTATGGCCCCGCCAGAGTTGAAGGAATTGAAGGATCAGTTGCAGGACCTGCTTGATAAAGGCTTCATCAGGCCTAGTGTTTCTCCTTGGGGTGCCCCAGTGTTGTTTGTTAAGAAGAAAGATGGATCAATGAGGATGTGTATTGACCACCGGCAATTAAACAAGGTTACTATTAAGAATAAGTATCCTTTGCCGAGGATTGATGATTTATTTGACCAGCTTCAGGGTGCCACAGTGTTTTCCAAGATAGACTTGAGATCTGGTTACCATCAGCTGAGAATTAGGGCATCTGATGTCCCTAAGACAGCTTTTCGCACTCGGTATGGGCATTATGAGTTCTTGGTGATGTCATTTGGGTTGACAAATGCCCCCGCTATTTTTATGGAGTTGATGAACCGAGTGTTCAGGCCCTATTCGGACTCACTTGTGATAGTTTTCATTGATGATATTTTGATTTATTCCCGTAGCCGTGAGGAGCATGAGAAGCACCTTCGAGTCGTCTTCCAGAATTTGAGGGATAGTTAGTTGTATGCCAAATTTTCCAAGTGTGAGTTCTGGTTGAGTTCGGTTGCATTTCTAGGCCATGTGGTATCGTCAGAGGGTATTCAGGTGGATCCCAAGAAGATTTCAGCAGTCAGAGATTGGCCTAGACCCACCTCAGCTATAGAGATCCGGAGTTTCTTGGGCTTAGCAAGTTATTATCGGCGGTTTGTGGAAGGATATTCATCTATTTGTAGCCCTGATGACTAGGTTGACTCAGAAGGGTGCCCCGTTCAGGTGGTCAAATGAGTGTGAGGCGAGCTTTCAGAAGCTCAATACAACCTTGACCACGACACTGGTGTTAGTTTTGCCCACAGGTTCAAGGCCATATATCGTGTATTGTGATGCTTCACGGGTGGGACTTGGTGCAGTGTTGATGCAGGATGGCAAGGTTATAGCTTATGCTTCACGTCAGTTGAAGGTTCATGAGAAGAACTATCCAGTTCATGATTTAGAGTTAGCAGCTATTGTTCATGCGTTGAAGATTTGGAGGCATTATCTGTATGGGGTGCCATGTGAGGTGTTCACAGATCATAAGAGTTTGCATTATTTGTTCAAGCAGAAGGAGTTGAATATGAGGCAGAGGAGATGGTTAGAGCTATTGAAGGACTATGACATTACCATCTTATATCATTCAGGGAAGGCCAATGTGGTGGCCGATGCTTTGAGCCGGAAGTCAGCCAACATGGGTAGTCTTGCTTACATACAAGTCGGAGAGTGACCGCTTGCTTTGGATGTTCAGACTTTGGCCAACCGGTTCATGAGATTGGAGGTTTTTGAGACTGGGAGTGTTTTGGCCCATACTGTGGCCCGTTCTTCATTGTATGACAGTATCCAGGCCAGGCAGTATCATGATCTTCATTTATGTGTTCCTAGAGATACGGTCCGGCACAGAGGTGCCAAACAAGTCACAGTTGATGATGAGGGAGTCTTGAGGATGAAGGGTTGGATTTGTGTACCTGATGTTGATGGCATTCATGAGTTGATATTGCAGGAGGCCCATATTTCCCTGTATTTCATTCATCCGGGTGCCGCAAAGATGTACCAGGACTTGCGACAATATTATTGGTGGTGGAGGATGAAGAAGGATATTGTAGCATATGTAGCTCGGTGCTTGAATTGTCAGCAGGTTAAGTACGAGCACGAGAGACCCGGTGGTTTGATGCAGTAGATTGAGCTTCCCGAGTGGAAGTGGGAGCGTATCATCATGGATTTCGTAGTTGGGCTCCCACGGACTCAGAGGACGTTTGATGCAGTGTGGGTCATTGTGGATCGGTTGACCAAGTCAGCACACTTCATTCCTGTATCAGTTTCGTATTCTTTGGAGATGTTGGCAAAGATCTACATCAGGTAGATTGTTCACTTGCATGGTGTGCCTGTGTCCATTATATCTGACCGAGGTACTCAGTTTATCTCCCATTTCTGGAGAGTATTTCAGCGTAAGTTGGGCACACAGGTGGATTTGAGCACAACATTTCATCCTCAGACGGACGGACAGTCCGAGCGTACTATTCATATTTTGGAAGATATGTTGCGGGCATGTGTCATTGACTTTGGAGGTTCACGGGACCAGTTTTTTCCCTTATCTGAGTTTGCCTACAACAACAACTATCAGTCGAGCATTCAGATGGCTCCGTATGAGGCGTTGTATGGTAGGCAATGTCGGTCACCAGTGGGGTGGTTCGATCCAGGAGAGCCTAGATTGTTGGGTTCAGAATTAGTCCAGGATTCCTTGGACAAGGTGAAGATCATTCAGGATAGACTTCGCATAACTCACTCCAGGCAAAAGAGTTATGCGAATCGCAGTGTTCGTGATTTGGCATTCATGATAGGAGACCGGGTATTTCTTCGAGTGTCGCCCATGAAGGGCGTGATGAGGTTCGGAAAGAAGGGAAAGTTGAGCCCTAGGTCCATTGGACCATTTGAGATTCTGGACAAGGTGGGAGAGGTGGCCTACAGACTTGCTTTGCCACCTAGTTTATCAACCGTGCACCCGGTGTTTCATGTATCTATGCTTCAGAGGTATATTTTTGATCCCTCTCATGTACTTGACTTCAGCGGTGTCCTGTTGGACAAGGATTTGTCTTATGAGGAGGAGACGATAGCCATATTAGCTTGGCAGGTTCGTCAGTTGAGATCAAAGAGTTATCCTTCGATTCGTGTTCAGTGGAGAGGTCAACCTGTCGAGGCAGCTACCTGGGAGTCCGAGTCCGATATGAGGAGCCGATATCCCCATCTTTTCAACGATTTAGGTACCATGCTATGTCCGTTCGAGAACAAACGGTTGTTTTAGATGTGAAGATTGTGATGACCCAAACGGCCATCCCGTGTAATTTTAGCTAAATATGTGTTCCGAGGCCATGAAATCCTACTTTTATATCACCTCAATTTGCGTGCACAGCCCGAGCGGGTAGCCGAGAAGTCGGGAAGTCGTTATGTGGAAAATTGATAAAATGATAATTTTATAATAATTATTTGAATAAAGTTGACTTTGGTCAACATTTTTGGTAAACGGACCCGGACCCGTGATTTTACCGTCCCTGAGGGTCCGTAGGAAAATTGGGACTTGGGCGTATGTCCGGAATTGAATTCCGAGGTCCCAAGTCCGAGAAATAAATTTTTGAAGAAAATTATTTTCTGAAAAATATAAAGATTTTTGAAAATGAGATTTGATGTAAAACCTGTGATGCCGGGCCCATATTATGGTTCTGGAGCTCGGAACAAGTTCAATATGTTTTATATGTGTTATCTGTGAAATTTGGTAAGAAACGAACTTAGTTTGACGTGATTCGAATAAAAAATGGAAATTTTAGAAGTTTGGAAGTTTAAAGGAATTTCATTGATTTTGAGGTTTAATTCGTTGTTTTTGATTTTATTTTGGTGGTTTAATACTCGAATAAGTCCGTAATATGTTTATGAGGTTGTATATGTATTTGGTTTTGAGCCCCGAGGGTTCGGGTGAGTTTCGGGTAGGTGTCGGAGTGCAAAAGTGGTGAAAAATCTGGTGTTTAATGCATTTTCTGGTTTCCAGGTATTTACCCTATGCGAACGCACCCAAGGGAGTGCAAACGCACAGGGTTATAGAGGTCTGGGGGTCGAGGTGGAAAATGAGCTATGCGAACGCACCACATAGGATGCGAACGCGGAGTGTACCTTAGCCAAAGCCATGCGAACTGCGAACGCATAGGCCTAGAGGAGACTTGAGGAGGGGGGGGGGGCTGGGTAGTAATTACCCTGTGCGAATGCGGCCCCACAACCATGAACGCATAGGTTTGTGTCACCAACCCTTCGCTAACGCGGCCTGAGGCCCGCGAACGCGAAGAACAATTTTTGCCCAATTGTTTTTAGGTTCAAAACAGAATGTATTACGGGAAACTGGCCATTTCACAAACCTCTTCTTCTCCAAACCTCTTAGGCGAATTTTGAAGCATTTCTTCACCATAACCTATTAGGTAAGTAATCTTTGACTTGTTTTCTTCAATTTTTATTAACACCCATTAGATTTTAGGCCTAAAAACATGGGATTTAAGGTAGAAAATTAGGGATTTGGGTAGAGTTAGGGCTTTTTGATATTTGGGGATTTGACCTCGTTTTGGGGTCGGATTTCAAAATAAATTATATATTCGAGCTCGTGGGGAAATGTGTGATCGGGTTTTGGTCCGAACCTCGTGTTTGGACCAAGCGGGCCCCGGGTCGATTTTTGGAATTTCGGGAAGAATGTTGGGAATTTTATAATTAAGCATTGGAATTGAATTGTTTAGAATTTATTGATGTTATTGGGTAAATTATGTCTAGATACGATTGATTTGGAGTCGGGTTTGAAAGGAAAAGCGGTGCTTGAGGATTGATTTGGATTCTTGGAGCCGAGGTAAGTGTTTGGCCTAACCTTAGCTTGAGGTAATAGGTGTTGAGTCATATGTGATACGTGTTATTATCATGTTCAATGTATATGTGAGGTGAAGAGTACCTATACCTTGTTGTCAAGCATGCGCGTGAGTCATAGCTTATGGTATATGTGTTTTTCTTCGATATCCACTGTGGTATGAAGTAGATTTCATTTTGGAGATTATTTAATTGTTGGAAATACTTGTTTGTGAACACTGTTGATTAGTTGTTCGGTTGAGGATTATTTGGTTATGTTGTACATTCAGTGAGATTGGCTATAGCTGTGTCCCTTGCCGGGACGGTGATAATTCTGTTATTGTTCCCTTGCCGGGATGTTGTAAATCATGGTTTTTATTGTGGTTCTTCCTTTCCAAATTGTTGTTCTGGTTATTGTTTGGGTGAGGATGACTGTAAAGCACAAAGGGTGATGCCTTATATTTATTTATTTCATTGTGAGGATGAGAGTGTAAAGCACGAAG
This sequence comes from Nicotiana paniculata, assembly GCA_005239505.1. Lineage (NCBI taxonomy): Eukaryota > Viridiplantae > Streptophyta > Magnoliopsida > Solanales > Solanaceae > Nicotiana > Nicotiana paniculata. Next base: position 63,646 of record ML341707.1, on the reverse strand, counting down.
GGTGATGCTGTGCCATGATTTTATATTTAAAAGCACGAAGGTTAATGCCGTGCCGATATTGTGATTTTGAAAGCACTAAGGGTGATGCCGTGCCATGATATGAGAGATAATGCACGAAGGATAATACCGTGCCATGATATTGTGAGGTAAAATCATGAAGGGTGATGCCATGCACTTGTTTTGGTGAGAACGAGAGTAAAGCACGAAGGGTGATGCCGTGCACTTGTTTGTTCTCTGTTGTTATTTTGATACTTAGACGGTTTCCTTGTTCTGTTATTCAATAAGTGTTTTCCCCTTTGTACCCCAGCATGTTTTCCCCGTTGTTATACTTAACTGTTTACTTCCTTCCGTCATTTCTGTTATATATATTATTGAATTGCACAGATGTTTATTATTTGTCGTGTCCTAGCCTCGTCACTACTTCGCCGAGGTTAGGCTCGACACTTACTCAGTTCATGGGGTTGGTTGTACTGATGCTACACCTGCACTTCTGTATGTTGTGCCGATTACGGTACTGGACTCGTTGGACAGTGATCGAGGGAGTATCCTTCAGTCCACAAGCGACACTGAGGTAGTCCTGCAGGCGCCCGCATGCCTTGGCGTCACCCCTATCCCTTTCCATTTCTTTCTTTTCTTGTATTTCCAAGACAGTTGCACATGTTTATTTGAGACCTTTATTTTTAGAAATACCTTAGACCGTCTGTGAAATTGTGATAACAGTTTTGGGAGTTTATGTAAGGATTTTTGTATTATTAAATATTTAAGTTGATGATTTCTTAGCTTCCGTACTGTTTATTCCTTTTTGTTCATGTTCATCACTGTTCTCTTAAATGACAACAATAAGGAAATAGGTATTTTTAAACGAACGTTGGCTTGTCTAGCGGGTTCAACGTTAGATGCCATCACAGTCCCGACGGTGGAAATTCGGGTCATGACATTGAACAAAATCACTCCTAACTTATATGAGGTATCAATACGAAGGGTTTAAATGTAGGATTCGGGATAACGAAACCTTGGTGTGATCGGAGTGAGCCGTACTTAATGCATCTAGCGTAATTCGGGAGAATATGTCTAGTAAATTGTGATAATTACTTGGGAGATAGTTACGATAGTTAGAGTGCTCATGATCGATAGAGAATATTTAGGCAAATTTATAGAAAACGTAGCGGAAAAGATTTTGACAATAGGGGAAATCACAATCTTAGATCATTCCAATTCTTGTCTACAACCCGTTAGTAGTTAATTATTAATTATTGCATTTTTATTATGTAATATTTAGTTAGTAAAGATCCAAATTGTAACTTAAATATTTCTGAAGATTGATTGCGTGAATTTGTGCGAGTCTAGTAGTTGTGTTTGATAGGTTAATTTCCTGTGTGATTCGACTCCGGATTTATTAGCCGAAATGTATTTGCAACAACCACTAAGTCCTTTTTATAAATCATAGTTGGGCGTGATCATTGAAATTTGAAAAGAGGGGACGAGAGAGATAATAACACAAACTGGCCGAAATGTTAGTATCTATAATGAACAACAAGTGGATTTGGAAGCTAGCGACTGATGGACGTATAATAGCTTTGGCAAGATTTCCCTCTGGCCAACGACGTATGCGTTTACGGACTATTTAAAATCTCAATTTCATTTATTTCTTGACCCGTTCCGACCTTATGAATTGAAGTGTCATTTGATTTAAAAACCGGGATACCATGATTTTTCATCGCAACTTGTATATTATGAGATATATTAAGAAAACAAATCTCAATGGCTCTTTCAACTGCAGAAGCTGAATATGTGGCAGCTACCACTTGCTGTGCTTAACTGCTGTGGATCAAGCAACAACTGGAAGATTTTGGTGCATTTTCTGATTGCATGCCCTTACTATGTGATAACACTAGTGCTTTCAACATGGCAAAAAATCCAATTCAACATAAGAGAACAAAGCATATCGATGTGCGACATCATTTTCTCAGAGACAATGTTGAAAAAGGGCTTGCCTGCATGAAGTTTTGCAGCACAGAAGATCAAATTGTAGATATCTTCACCAAAGCACTGAGCAGAGAGCATTCTGAAAGGAATCGCTTGTACATGCTTCAAGAACAACAAGTCTCACTTCAGGGACATGCTTCAACATTTCAGGGTCAATGAAACAACATAAGGAACATATGGACATCAGTTCCCTTGCTGACTATACCGGTCAACCCCTACAACTCTAAAGTAGCTGCAACTATCTCTCTGCACACACGCAACAGCGCAAACAGTGCAACAATCACTTTATGGGGAATGCCCCTGTACCAAATATGCCTACATCATTCAAATGATGTCACTTATGTAATATTAACATGAAGCAAAGGCAAAACATGATATTTGCACATTCCAGAATTGATTGAGCTGTCTCTCAAGTTTGTCGCAATCTTGAAAGTGACTATCAAGGGCATCAAGAACAAACAACAACACAATAAAGGACCAATTTCCCCCATCGAGTCATTATATGTCCTTAGTTGTTTTCCACCGTTGTAAAAGTGTTTCATGTGTAATTCCTACTTAGCCTAGTTAGAAGCATTGTGTAGGAAATCTTTTGTAAAATCATAAACCTAGTGTTTATGTCTTGGCTAGAGTTAGTCGAGTTATAAGCTTTGTAATCGAGTATTACAAGGGAGATTGTGATAGAGTTATTACAAGTTAGTGAGTAATTAAGAGGTTAATTCCTAGGTTACAATAGTTTCTAATATGATGTTTGCTCAGTAGTGAAGTTGAAATCCTACAAAGCTAGGTCGTGGTTTTTAATCCCGTGAGTTGGGAATTTTCCACGTAAAACTCTATTGTGTTATTTACTTACTGTTGTGTGCGTATATTCTGTGAAAACTAATAGAGAACCTGGTTCTCTATATAATTTGATGGACCCGTAGTTTCTATCAAAATGCTACTTCCCTTGACACCCCTGCGAATTATGTCTAGTGTGGAATGGATATAATTATGTTGACAAAAATTTACACTGCTATTTTCAAGTGTTTCTACAATCATTAAGGTCTCTCATTTTCATAAACCATGATCATAGATGTTTTGTTTTTAGTTGAAATGTATATGACTACTAATTTCACAAGTAATTTATAACCATTGGACATAATTATTAAGTTCAAATTATGATGAGTATATGAGTTATAGTTTGAAATATGTCACCCTCCTCGAGAATTTCTGTAATCAAAAGGTTTAAGCTGAAATTTCATAAGTTATCACTACTAGAAAACAGACAAAATCCATCCACATAATACCGATCGAAATCGGTCAAAAAATAAGTAAATTGATCGCAAAAGTCAAAGAAAATATTTCTGATAGTGGAAATAGTGGTTCCACAACAAATATATAAATATTTCGACCGATTTCGGTCGGAATATGGTCAATATTTGACCAAGACCTGGTCATACTTGTATATTATCTACAAAAATAATTTTAATTAAAAATGTTCAAATATACCGACCGATTTCGGTCGGTATATTTGAAACTTATTCTTTCCCGCCCAAGGCAATTACTTTTTTAAGATAACAAAAATCATATATATATAATTTTCCAACCGTAATAAGTTTAATTAAATTTTTCCGACCGAGTTCGGTTGACAATATCATTTTAAAATAATTAAAATATGAATTTTATGAAATTTCCGACCGAAGTCGGTCGATTTTTGTCAATTTATATAAATAGCTTTTAATATATATATATATATACACACACACACAGACAGACACACACACACACACACACACACATATATGTACATAATATTTATTTGATTTAACATCCTAAAATTGTAATATTCAATATTTAATTAGTTTTGTCCTTCTATACACACACACGCGCGCGCACACACATAATCTTGAATGTTTTATTCTCGATCATCTTTTTAGTACTTTGATCGGATACTTCAAAAATGGATCAATTGGAAATTCAATTATATTCGATTAAATCTTACTATAACATATTTAAAAACAAAGTGTATAGTTCATTGTTCCGGGCGTTTCGAGAGTTCGAGCGAATCTGTGTTATGATTTCAAACTTGTCGGTATGTTTGGACGGGGTTTCCGGGGCCCCGGATACCTTTCAAACATTGCACGAGTCAAGTTCAAAGCTCAAAAGAGCTGCTGGTGCACCAGTTCTGGTGCGACCGCACCTGCGGTTGGGCAGCTGCAGGTGCGGTTGAAGCATCACATATGTGACCCAAGGAGCGGAGCCCAGGTTCCGCAGATGCGGCTCCTCTTCTGTAGGAACGGAACCACAAGAGCGATCACCTGTCCGCAGGTGCGGCCCCAGCTGGCCCGGACAATTTTTTGCAGAAGCAGGACCGCTGATGTGGTCAACGCACTGCAGGTGCGGAAGTTGCTGAAGGCAGTGGCCTTCATTTAATTCGGGAGATTGTCATTTTTGGATCATTTCATTCCATTGTTAGGCGATTTTAGAGCTTCTTGAGAGGGTTTTTTCACCAAGATTTTGGATGTAAGTAATTCCTACTATTTGTGAGTTAAATACTTAGATTTTTGGGTAGATTAACATGTAAAGATTAGTGAAAATCATGGGATTAGAGAAAAACCTAGGGTTTGGCAAGAATGAGATTTTTATCACGAAATTGACCATGAAACTTAGTGATAATCGTATATTCATGTTCCTTAAGTCATGGATAACAACTTCCTTCGAAAATTTCCGGAATCCGAGCACGTAGGCCCGAGGATGAATATTAGGAACCTTGCATTTAGGGTTGGGAAAATTACTATAATTGTTAGAATATGAATTCTTGAGCACATATTGACTAGTTTTTACCCCATTTGAATAGTTTTGGATCGTTCGGCTCCGATTTGAGGGTTTGAGCGCTTTCTTGAGTTTGGAAGTAAGCTTTGGAATAAGGTAAGTCTCCTTTGTAACCTTGTAAGAGGGAATTAATCCCAATAGGTGAATTAAATGAATGTATGTACCTATTTGTGGGGGCTACGTACATACGTGGTGATGATAGTCCGTACGTAGCTACTATCATGCTAATTTTCAGGGTAGTTTAGGACCCGTATCATGCTATACTTGCAATGCTTGCGGCCTTACTTGTTACTATAATCACTTAAGTCATGCTGGAAATTGGTAAAACAAATATAAACAGTTATACTCACTTACTTAAGAATTTGTATGAAACGCTTGACTGTAAATGGGGAATGTGTGATTTCTTGAAAATAAATTGTTATTTGTGGATCGGGCTGAGTGCCTCGGTTGTAAATAGATGCATATATGGTTCACACCATTCGATCCTCTGCAGTACACAATTAATATTATATTTGATCGGGCCGTACGACCTCGACATAATTTGCGCATGTTATTTATTTGGAACTTCCTGTGATTTATACTGCTTAAATGCTTTGAAATGTAAGTTGTTACATAATATGAATGAAATTGCCATGTCGTTTATGAAAGAATATCTCACTTCTCCTTGTTCTTAAGCTGTCATTATTATTCATGCTATTCAGACTTAGTGTATCACTTAAATTATATTGTTATTGGCCCTAGTAAGTGTCAAGTCTACCCCTCGTCACTACTTATTCGAGGTTAGACTGGATACTTACTGGGTACATATTGTTTATATACTCATACTATGCTTCTGTACTTAATTGTACAGGATCTGAGGCAGGTGCATCTAGTTATCTGCCAGACATGCATACCTAATTCAGATTGAGACTTATGATGAGCTGCCCCCACCCTAGCCGTTCAGAAACATATCAGAGTTCCTCTTTGGCTTGTATCAATCTACTTATTTCAGACATTAGGTTAGTCTTTTGGGGTATATTGTACTAGTTTCCCACACACACTTGTGACACTAGATCCTTGGCACTTATTAGTAGACTTGATTTTGGGTTGTATTCCTATAATTGTGATCTCCTTTAGTCATTTACGTTTCAGTTGCTATAAATTCGTTATTTATCGATTGTTTTAAATTCAAGTTAAGTAAATGTTGGGATTGCTTAATGAAATAAATAAGAACTCATTAGTTGATCAGTGTTTGCTTACCTAACAACGGTGTTGGGCACCATCACGACATATAATGGAATTTGGATCGTGTAAGATTTAATAGAATATATATATATATATATATATATATATATATAAAAGTTAAATTTTAAATATTAAATATTATAAAAAATAATATAAAAATCAGTTACCGACCTATTTTGGTCGGTAATGTGTAGTCGAATGGTCAAAATGAATTTAATATTTTCGAATGGCTTTTTCCGACCGACTTCGGTCAAAAATTTCTAATTAAGGGAAGACCTAGATGAGTTTCTTCCCCATTTTTCTCTTTACTCTTTCTCTCACTCTTTCTTCCACATCTGAAACTACTTCCCAAATCCCACCCAAATCACCTCACCACTCCCTTCTCACTCAAAATCAAACCCCCCACTTCGTCTTTCCCACGCCACTACTGTTTCTCCGCCGCCATTGGGCCTCCGCCACATATCAGGTGGGAGGGGGAGAACAGACCCCTACTACTCAGGCTCTTGGACATGTAGTTTCAGTATATCAGACACCGAGTACACTACCCGCAAATGGGGCCCATCCAGTTGCAGCAGTATCACCTGAGCCCAGACCAGCTGTGGACGGCTATTCACAGAAGTTATTGGACAGATGGACTAGGCTACACCCTCCTGCCTTCGGAGGTGAGTGTCACGAGGATGCCCAGGATTTCATTGATAGGTGCAGGGATAGACTGCACAACATGAGGATATTGGAGTCCCATGGGGTTGACTTCACTACTTTCCAGCTGGAGGGCAGGGCCCGTAGATGGTGGCAATCTTATGTTCTTGGCAGACCAGCGGGTTCTCCTCCTATTACTTGGGGCCAGTTCATACAAATTTTCTTGGATAGGTATATTCCACCCTCTGGGAGGGAAGAGTTGCGGTATTATTCTGATCAGCTTGAGTAGGGTCAGATGTCAGTGACCGACTATGAGGCGAGGTTTTTTGAGTTTTCTTGCCATGCACTCATGATACTCCCTACGGACGTAGAGAGAGTGCGAAGATTTTTTGCGGGGTTGCACTCCGGTATCAGGGCCAACATGGACCGAGAGGTTGAGATGGGGACTTCCTATCAGTTGGTAGTGGATATTGCTCAGAGAATTGAGGGCTACCGTCAGATGGGTAGAGAGCAGATGTAGCAGGACAAGAGGGCCCGTTTCTCTGTAGAGTTTAGAGGTGCCTCGGCTAGGGGAAGAGGCTAGTTTGGGAGGGGTCAGCCTAGCAGGCCCCCATATTCAGCACTACCACATCCTCGAGGTGCTCCAGCGCGCCCCTATATCAGCGCCATACCGGAGAGTTCTTACCACCCACCAGCCATCCAGGGTTCTTCCAGTGGGTACTCAGTTTATCAGGGTTCTTCCAGCTCCTATTTTAATGCTATGCCGGAGAGTTCATACCGCCCATCGTCTATTCATGCTTCTTCTAGTGGGACTACAGGAAATTAGGGTCAGACATCAAGGCAGTAGGTCACCGCACCGAGGGGCTGTTTCGAGTGTGGAGATCTCGGTCTTATGAGGAGATACTGCCCCAGACTTCGGTGCAAGGTAGTGCAGCAGGGTCAGCAACCCATGATTTCAGCACCGGTTGTCTGGTCGCCCAGAGGCGGAGGGCAGAGTGGAAGGGGCCGTCCTAGAGGTGGAGGCCAGGCAGGGGGAGGTCAGCCAACTTCTATTCAGTTAGGTGGAGGCCAGCCAGCCGGCACTCCGGCCAGATACTGTGCTTTTCTGGCCAGACCAGATGCATTGGCCTCAGATGCCATTATCACAAGTATTATTTCCGTCGACGGTAGGGATGCTTCAGTACTATTTGATCCAGGGTCTACCTATTTATATGTATCATCTCTATTTGCTCATTTCCTGGATATTCCTCGTGAGTCTTCGGGTACTCCTGTTTATGTGTTCACTCCTGTGGGCGATTCTGTGGTATTGCATCGAATTTATCAGTCCTGTGTGGTCACATTCTGTGGTTTCGAGACTACAATATATCTTCTGTTACTTGATATGACCGACTTTGAGGTCATCCTGGGCATGTACTAGTTATCCCCATATCATGCCATCCTTGAGTTTCCATGCCAAGACTGTTACCCTAGCGATGTCAGAGTTGCCGAGGTTGGAGTGGAAGGGTTCATCTGTCAGTACATTTAGTCAGGTTATCTCTTTTCTGAAGGCTCGACATATGGTCAAGAGCGGTTGTTTGGCTTATCTAGCCTATGTTCGGGACATTACTGCAGAGTCTTTGATGATTGATTTAGTGCCAGCAGTCCGGGAGTTCGCCGATGTGTTTCCTTCTGACCTTCCAGACATGCCGCCGGATCGTGATATTGATTTTTTATTGATTTGGCTCCAGGAACCCAACCTATATCTATTCCACCATACCGTATGGCTCCAAAAGAATTGAAGGAGTTGAAAGAACATCTTGAGGAGTTGCTAGCAAAGGGATTTGTCAGACCGAGTGTATCACCTTGGGGTGCACTGGTGTTGTTTGTGAAGAAAAATGATGGGACTATGCGGATGTTCAATTATTACCGTTAGCTGAACAAGGTTACCGTCAAGAACAAGTATCCGTTGCTGCGCATCGGTGATTCGTTTGATCAGTTGCAGGGTGCTAGGGCTTTTTCTAAGATTGATTTGAGATCGGGGTACCATCAGCTGAAGATTCGGGACTCAGATGTTCCGTATACTGCCTTCCATACTAGATATGGTCATTATGAGTTTCTTGTGATGTCCTTTGGCTTGACTAATGCCCCAGTGGTGTTTATGGATTCGATGAACAGGGTGTTCAGGCCTTATATTGATACCTTTGTTATTGTCTTCATTGATGACATCTTGATCTACTCATGTATTCTGGGGGAGCACGAGCAGCATTTGAGAGTAGTGTTTCAGAATTTGCGGGAATAGAAGTTGTATGCTAAGTTCTCCAAGTGTGAGTTTTAGCTAGAGTCAGTAGCATTCTTGGGGAATGTTATATGGGGAGAGGGTATGAAGGTGGATCCTAAGAATATTGAGGCAGTTCAGAGTTAGCCACGTCCCACTTCAGTGACAGAGATCAGGAGTTTCCTGGGGTTAGCAGGTTATTATCGCCGATTTGGTGCAGGGCTTTCCCTCCATTGCAGCACCTTTGACAAGATTGAACCATAAGGGTGCTCCCTTCTGATGGTCTGACGAGTGTGAGGCGAGCTTTTAGAAGCTCAAAACATCTTTGACCACAACACCAGTTCTAGTGTTGCCTTCCGGTTCGAGGATGTATACTGTTTATTGTGACACTTCACGCGTTGTCTTGGGATGTGTATTGATGCACAAGGGACAAGTTATTGCATATGCTTCACGTCAACTGAGGATTCATGAGAAGAACTACCTCGTGCACGATTTGGAGTTGGCTGCGATTGCCCATGCTCTTAAGATTTGGAGGCATTACTTATATAGGGTTTTTTGTGAGGTTTATACCGACCACCACAATTTGCAGCACTTGTTCAAGCGAAGGGATCTTAATTTGCGGCAGTGTAGATGGCTTGAGTTACTGAAGGAGTATGATATCACCATTCTTTATCATCCGGGTAAGGGAAATGTGGTCTTGGATGCCTTAAGAAGTAAGGCAGAGAGTATGTGTAGCTTGGCATTCATTTCAGCAGAGGAGAGGCCACTAGCTTTGGACATTCAGTCCTTGGCTAACAGACTTGTGAGGCTGGACATTTTAGAGAACCCAACCGAGTTCTTGCATGTGTTGTTGCTCAGTTTTCATTATTGGGGCAGATCAAGGCTCGACAGTTTGATGATCCGCATTTGGAACTTCTCAGAGAGACGGTACTACAGGGTGGTGCCAAAGATGTTTCTATTGTAGAGGATGGTGTTCTGAGACTTCAGGGTCTCCTATGTGTTCCTAATGTTGATGGCTTGAGGAAGAGGATTCTATAAGAGGCGCACAATTCACGGTATTCTATTCATCCAGGTGCTACGAAGATGTATCGTGACCTGAGGCAATATTATTGGTGGCGAAAGATGAAGAAAGACATAGTGGAGTATGTAGCTAGGTGCCTAAATTACCAGCAGGTTAAGTATGAGCACTAGAGACCAGGAGGTCTACTCCAGCAGATGACTATACCTGAGTGGAAATAAGAGCGCATCACTATGGACTCCGTAGTTGAGTTGTCATGGACTTTGTGGAAGTTCGATGCAGTTTAGGTTATTGTTGATAGGTTGACCAAGTCGGCACACTTCATTCCAATAGCCATTACTTACACTTCAGAGAGGTTGGCCCAGATTTACATTGGGAGATAGTTAGGTTGCACGGTGTGCTTGTGTCCATCATATCAGATAGAGTTCCTCAGTTCACTTCACATTTTTGGAGAGCCGTACAGAGTGAGTTGGGCACCCGTGTAGAGCTCAACACAACATTTCACCCACAGCCTGACGGGCAGTTGGAGCGGACAATTCAAATATTAGAGGACATGCCCAAACCATATGTGATTGACTTTGGAGGACAGTGGGATCGGTTCTTGCCTTTGGCTGAGTTTGCTTACAACAACAGTTACCAGTCCAGCATCGAGATGGCTCCATTCAAGGCCTTATATGGTCGGCGATGTCGTTCTCCCGTCGGGTGGGTTGAGCCTAGAGAGGCCAAGTTATATGGTACATATTTGGTGAAAGATGCCTTGGGAAAAGGTAAAGTTGATCCAGGAGCAAATTCACACGGCACAGTCCAGACAGAAGAGTTACGCGGATCAGAAGGTGCGGGATATGTCATGTATGGTCGGAGAGAAGGTGCTCTTGAAAGTCTCACCTATGAAGGGTGTTATGAGATTCGGGAAGAAAGGCAAGTTGAGCCCTAGGTTTATAGGCCCATTTGAGGTGTTGAGGCAAGTTGGGGAGGTTGCTTATGAGCTTGCTTTACCTCCCAGCTTATCAGGAGTTCATCCGATTTTTCACGTTTTTATGCTCCGTAGGTACCACGCCGACTTATCTCATATGTTAGATTTCAGTACCATTCAGCTAGATGAGAGCTTGGACTATAATGAAGAGCCAATTTCTATTGTTGATAAACAGTATCGCCAGTTGAGGTCTAAGAGGTTTCCGTAGTGAAGGTCCAGTGGAGGGGCCAACCGATCTAGGAGGCGACCTTGGATTCCGAGGAGGACATGCAGAGCAAATATCCACATTTATTCATCACTCCAGGTATGATTCTAAACTCGTTCGAGGACGAACGTTTGTTTAAGAGGTGGAGAATGTAACGACCCGATCAGTCATTTTTCTTTTTAGAACCCCATACCCCTAAATAAGACTTCCCGTACTTGCTTTACTGATTTGTGACTTGTGGAGATGGTTGGTTCGGAGATTTGGAGAGCTTGGAGTGAAATCAGAACACTTGGTTCCGTAAGGTTGGCCAAAAGGGCCAAGTTTGACTTCGATCAATATTTTGAGTAAACGACCTCAGAATCGGGATTTGACGGTTCCAATAGGTTTGTATGATGATTTCGGACTTGGGCGTATGCTCGGAGTGAGTTTCGGATGACCCGGAAGCGTTTCGGCGCCTAATAGTGAAAATTGGTTCTTAAAGGTTTTAGAAGTTCTTTTAATTTGAGTTGGCACGCGTTTTGGTGATATCAAGGTCCAAACAAAAATTCGAGACCTGGAATAGTTCCGTAATGTCATCTAAGACTTGCACACAAATTTTGGTGTCATTCCGAGTAGTTTGAGTACATTTCGGCGCATTGGAAGTGAAATGAAGAACTTGGAACTCTTAAGTTTGATTCATGGGTTTTGGGTGGCGATTCTTTATTTTAATGTTGTTTCGGACATTTTGAGAGTTCGAGCGAGTCCGTCTTATGATTTCAGACTTTTTGGTATGTTTGGACGGGGCCTTGGGGGCCCCGGATACCATTCGGACGTTGTGCGAGTCAAGTTCAAATCTCAAAAGAGCTACTGGTGCACCAGTTCAGGTGTGACCGCACCTGCGAGCTCACAGGTGCGGTTGAAGCATCGCAGATGTAGCCTAAGGAGCGGAGCCCAGGTTCCGTAGATACGGATCCTCTTCCGCAGAAGCGGAACCGCAGGAGCAATCACCTGTCCGCAGGTGCGACTAGCTGGCCTGGACAATTTTCCGCAGATCGGGACCGCGGATGCGGTCAACGCACTGCAGGTGCGGATGTCGTTGAAGGCAGTGGCCTTCATTTAATTCGGGAGTTGGTCATATTTGGCTCATTTCATTCCAATGTTGGGCGATTTTAAAACTTCTTGAGAGGGGTTTTTCACCAAGCTTTTGGAGGTAAGTAATTCCTACTATAAAATCATGGGATTAGAGGGAAACCTAGGGTTGGGCAAGAATGAGAGTTTTACCATGAAATTGACCATGAAACTTAGTGATAATCGTATATTTATGTTCCTTAAGTCATGTGTAACAACTTCCTTCGAAAATTTCCGTAATCCGGGCACATGGGCTCGGGGATGAATTTTAGGAACCTTGCATTTAGGGTTGGGGAAATTACTATAATAGTTAGAATATAAACTCTTGAGCACATATTGACTAGTTTTTACCCCATTTGAATAGTTTTGGATTGTTCGGCTCCGATTTGAGGGTTTGAGCGCATTCTTGAGTTTGGAAGTAAGCTTTGGGACAAGGCAAGTCTCCTTTATAACCTTGTAAGAGGGAATTAATCCCAATATGTGAATTAAATGAATGTATGTACCTATCTGTGGGGGAAACGTACGTACGTGGTGACGAGAGTCTGTACGTAGCTACTATCATGCTAATTGTCCGGGTAGTTTAGGACCCGTATCATGCTATACTTGCAATGATTGCGGCCTTACTTGTTACTATAATCACTTAAGTCATGCTGAAATTGGTAAAACAAATATAGGCGGTTATACTCACTTACTTAAGAATTTATATAAAACGCTTGACTGCAAATGAGCAATGTGTGTTTTCTTGAAATAAATTGTTATTTGTGGATCGGGCCGAGTGCCTCGGTAGTAAATAGATGCATCTATGGTTCGCGCCATTCGACCCTCTGGCAGTGCACAATTAATATTATGTTGGACCGGGCCGTACGACCTCGACATAATTTGCGCATGTTATTTATTTGGAACTTCCCGTGATTTATATGCTTAAATGCTTTGAAATGTAAGTTGTTACATGATATTACTGAAATTGACATGTCATTTATGAAAGAGTATCTTACTTCTCGTTGTTCTAAAACTGTCATTATTATTCATGCTATTCATGCTTAGCGTAACCCTTAAATTATATTGTTATTGGCTCTAGTAAGTGTCAAGTCGACCCTTTAGACTGGATACTTACTGGGTACATATTGTTTATGTACTCATACTATGCTTCTGTACTTAATTGTACAAGATCTGAGGCAGGTGCATCTAGTTGTCCGTCAGGCGCGCTTACCTGATTCGGATTGAGACTTACGGTGAGCTGCCCCCACTCTAGCCGTTCAGCAGCATACCAGAGTTCCTCTTTTGCTTGTATTTGTGTACTTATTTTAGACAGTAGGGTAGTCTTCTTTTGTATATTCTACTAGTTGCCCACACACACTTTTGACACTAGATCCTTGGCACTTATTAGTAGACTTGATTTTGGGTTTTATTCCTATCATTATGATCTCCTTTAGTCATTTCCATTTTAGTTGCCCTATAAATTCGTTATTTATCGAATGTTTTAAATTTAAGTTAAGTAAATGTTGGGATTTTTTAATGAAATAAATGAGAACTCATTAGTTGATTAGTGTTGGCTTGCCTAACAATGGTGTTGGGCGCCATCACGACCTATAATGGAATTTGGGTCGTGACAGTTATAGTAAGATTTAATCGATTATAGCTTATATACATATATATAACAATTTATATTTTGTTTTAAAATAAGTTATCGACCGACTAAATGTTAAATATTAAATATCATAAAAACAATTTAAAAGTCAGTTACCTGTCAATTTCGGTCTGTAATGTGTAGTCAAACGGTCAAAATAAATTTAATATTTCCAACCGGCTTTTTCCGACCGACTTCGGTAAAAAATTTCTAATTAAGGGCAGACCTAGACGAGTTTCTTCCCCTTTTTTATCTTTACTCTTTCTCTCACTCTTTCTTCCACATCTGAAATCCTTCCCAAATCTCACCAAATCACCTCACCACTCCCTTCTCACCCAAAATCAAACCCCCCCCCTTTGTCTCTCCCACGCCACCACTGTTTCTCCGCCGCCATTGGGCCTCAGCCACTAGTGCCGCGCCACCACTTCTCCTCCGCCACTACCACTACCGTGCCACTCCCAAAATTATACCCTTCTCGTCTCTTTGAAGGTTAGTTATCCACGTTTATTAATTTTGATTATATAAATTATTTCAATTGTATAAACTAGGGAATTTGGGATTTTAGGGATTTTGTAACTTAAGTTTACTATGTAATTTAATTCTACCAAGTTTAGCAACGGAATAACTAACACTCTCCAAAAATTTGAAGTGAGAATGAATAGATTGAAATGTATATAGAGTTGAATTGATGGCTTGCTATGCTCTTGTCTTATTAAGCTTATATATAGAGAGATTGATGCGAGTCTTTGTAGTCTTTTAGCTTAATATTTGTAACGATCCGACCGGTCATTTTGAAAAGTTGTACTTTGCTCGCCAGCTCTTGGGCATGAGTAGGTCCGTATGATGCATTATGACTTATGTGAATCGTCGGTTTTGATTTTTCAGGTTATTCAAATTTGATTTGGAAGAATGATTCGAAGCTAGAAGCTTTAACATTTGAAAGAGTTGACCAAGTTTGACTTTTCAAGAATTTGACCCCGGAACGGAGTTTTGATGGTTTATTTAGGTCCGGATGGTGATTTTGGACTTGGGCATATGCCCGGAACGACATTTGGATGTTTCTAGAAATTTTGGCACAAGTTGGCAAAATTGGAAATTTGAAGGTTTGAAAGTTCATGAGTTTGACTAGAAGTTGACTTTGAGGATATCAGATTCGATTTGTGATTCCGCGAATCAGAATAGCTTTGTCATGTCATTTGGGACTTGTGTGCAAATTTTGGGTTCATTCTGGGATGATTTGATATGTTTCGACGCGAGTTTTGGAAATGGGAAGTTTAAAGTTCATAGATTTTGATTTGAGGTGTGATTCATCATTTCGATGTTTTATGTGTATTTTGAAGCCTCGAGTAGGTTCATGTTATGTTATGTGACTTGTTGGCATGTTCGGACAGGGTCCCGAGGGGCTCCGGTGAGTTTCGGGCGAGGTTTAGAGCATTTTTGGAGACTTTGGCTAAGGCTGGTGGTTGTTGGTTCTGGTGTGACCGCACCTGTGGTTGGTTTGCACAGATGAGGTGGCTCCAGAAGAGAAGAAGGGTTCGCAGGAGAGAAATGGTGCTGGGTGAGGAAGACCGCATACGCGGAGGCTTGGGTGCATATGCAGATACGAAGGTGCGGGGCGAAGGAGCGCACGATCGAGATATTTGCAGGTGCGGATGGTGGCTTGCACCTGCGAGGTCGCAGAAGCGGGTATGATATCCATAGGTGCGAGGGTCGAGTCCTCATCTGATTCCGCAGAAGTGGGAGTTATGTCGCAGAAGCGGCATCACATAAGCGGCTAATGTGTCGCAGGTGCGGAAGCACTGGGTAGAGGATATAAAGTCGAGGGTTGTGGTCTTTCTTTATATTTTGAGATGTGGGACTCGGATTGAGGCGATTTTTGGAGCAAATTTTATCACAAGTATTGGGATAAGTTTCTCCACTTGGTTTTGATTACATTTCATGAATTTATCTTCATTCTTGGCAATTAGTTGTTGAATTTTAAAGAGAAATCGGGGGTTTTAGCCTAAAGTTTCATAATATGAATTTTTAAGTTTTGAACATCGAATTGGAGTCGGAATTGATGAAACTAGTATGGTTGGACTGGTAATTGAATGGGTTGTTGGATTTTTTAGAGTTTTGTTAGGTTCCGAGGTGCAGGCCTTGGTTGGGCTTTTTGGCTGATTTCGGGTTTTGTTTCAAGATTTGATCTTTTATGATCAAGATTGGTTCCTTTGGAATTGTTTGATGTATTTGAATTGTTGTTGGTTAGTTTGGAGCCATTTGGAGGTCGGAACGCGCGTGAGGGCATTCTTGGAGCATTGCTTGGCTTGCTCGGCATTGGAATTTGGCTTGTTCGAGGTAAGTAACTTTTCTAAACTTAGTGCTGAGGGTATGAAACCCCGAATTATGTGCTATGTGATTGATGTTGAGGTGACGCACATGCTAGGTGAGGGGAGTGTGGGCGTGCAACCTGTGAATTTATGACTCCGTTGTTTAATGGCACTGTTTAGTGGCCCTATTTTTGTTGATATTTGTGTTTTCACCATGTGATAAAGTAACTGAGCTATCAATCATGCTAGATATCATGTTTAGGCTTTATGATGATATTGCTAGGACTCATAGTAGTTGTTTCTTGCTGTCATCTCACTGATTTCATTGATATTTCGTACTCAGTCATATTCATGCATTCATATCATATCTCAGTCTTAGTTGTTATTTATTGATACACCATATCATTGTTCCGGGATTGTTTTCAAGACATTGTGAGCCCGTGGGTGAGACTAGAGAGTGTGATGACTGAGTGAGTCCGAGAGCCTGATTATGAGTGTGAGTTATGGGAGCGGGTTGCACGCCCCAGTGGTTATATTGATGATTATGATGGCGCTTGGGCTGTAGGAGCCCCTCCGGAGCCTGTACACACCCCCAGTGAGTGCAGATGGCATTATAGAGGGATGGATTTCCCTGGACATGGATTTGTCCGAAGTACTTGATATCTGGAGATGGATTTCTCCACAGGGTTGGATTGCCCTTTTTCATCGGTACTGGATTACTTATAGTCAGTGTTGTATATGTTCCGGGATGGATTTCCCTGGACATGGATTTGTCCGAAGTACTTGATATCTGGAGATGGATTTCTCCACAGGGTTGGATTGCCCTTTTTCATCGGTACTGGATTACTTATAGTCAGTGTTGTATATGTTCCGGGATGGATTTCCCTTGATCGTCTGGGCCATATACAGTACCGAGTGGTTGGGCATGATGAGCGGAAAGTGTGAGACAATGAGATTGAGTACTCTGAGAGTGTGAGTACATGATTTATCTCTGAGATACATGGCATTGGCATGCATATATGACATACATGCATAGAGATGCATTTTTTCTCATGTTGTACGGTACCACGTCATTCATGACTTTTTACACACATTGATATGTGGGCATAGAGAGGTATTTCACACTTGATATCTGGAAAGAAAACGAAACATCTAATTTATTGTGGAAAGGATTTTTGGAAAAAATTATGGTTTTCAAACTATCTCGTATTTTACGACGATTTCGATAAAGGATTTGAGTTTTCACTGATATTCTTGAGAAGTGGAACTATTTTCAAAAAACTGTGAAAAAGCTGAACATTTTTATCTCTGAGTTACTTTCTTATTTATATGCTTTACGTTGTTATGAACTGCTATTGGTTATTGGTGTTGGACACGACCTATGTTCCAGATCGTCACTGCTTTCAACCTAAGGTTAGGTTTGTTACTTACTCAGTACATGGGGTCAGTTGTACTGATATTACACTTCTGCACATTGCGTGCAAATGTTGGCTGTTGTTGTTGCTGTTTTCGATGGTTGTTGGATTTGAAGACGTACCTGCGTCCCTATTGCAACTGCCTCTTTTGTTCGGGGTAACCTTAGATCATAAAGCTCTGTTTATGTACTTTTCAAACAGACTATGTATTTGTTTCAATTTCGCTTTGTAAATTTTATTCTTAGAAGCTCATGATTTGTACTATCATTCCTTGGGGAATATGTAAGATTTAGATAATTCCTTTTGTTTAATTGTCTTATTAATGTTAGTGGAATTGGATATTTATTAGTTGGCTTACCTAGCGGGTTAGGTTAGGTACCATCACGACTAGTGGATTTTGGGTCGTGACAACATTACCTCTTTAAATAGTCTTTGTAGCCTCTTAAATTAAGACAGTTTAATTGTACTATTCAGTAGCTTTTTTTGTTTTTCAAAATGAGAAAGAAATGGAAAAAGGAGAATTAAGGATAATTAGTCTAATTGAATGGCTTAACTAATTCAATATTCTAGTGTTTGACTATGTTTTGTTTTGTAACTAAAGTTTATTATGTAACTTAATTCTATAAATTAATTTGAACTATGATAAATATAATGTAATTTATTTGTTCTTTATGTAGATGGAATATCGTAGTTGGATGTATAATAGGAATTATCCTAATGGTTTTGAGGGAGGAATTTATAGAAGGGGTTAAGGAATTTATTCGGCATGCAATGTCACTTGAACCATTTCGGATTGGAGGGATGATTAGGTGTCCTTGTACGAAGTGCAAGTGTTCGCATTTTTTGGGTTCGGGGGATGTTAAGACTCATCTTTATAGAAAGGGGTTTATGGATAATTATTTTATGTGGACTAGTCATAGAGAGGTTGATGGTACTGATGGTGTATTTCATTATGTAGTTTTTGGTAAAAGTAGTAGGTCGGTGGAGAATAACGTTCAACATCCTAGATACCATGCAATGGTTGCAGATGCTTTTGGGATGCACTTCGATTTTGAACCCATGAAAGTGTTGAACAACCTCCTAACAAAGAGGCAAAATATTTTATGAATAGTTAGAGGCCGCTAGTCGTCCACTAAAGGAAGGGAGTATGCACTCTCAGTTGTCTATTGCGGTTAGATTATTAAGTATCAAATCAGATACCAATATTTCTCAAGCGGGAATGGATTATTTCATTGGCCTTATGAGTGAACTAGTTGACCCGACTTTCAACATACCCGAAGATTTCTATAAGGCTAAAAGATTGGTTTCTAAGTTATGACTCTCGTCTATGAGAATCAATTGTTGTGATGATGGTTGCATGTTGTAGTATAAGGGTGATGCAGATTTAGAAAGTTGTAAATTTTATGAAAAACCTCAATTTAAGCGGGTTTTCGGTGGAAAGAATGTTGCTGTGAAGTCGATGCATTATTTACCTCTTATTCCTAGATTAAAGAGGTTGTTCACATCGATAAGTTCCGCTCCTCATATTAAACGGCACTATGAAAATAGAAGGCCGCCCGATGTTATGTGTCATCCTTCAGATGGGGAAGCTTGGAAGCATTTTGATAGGACATATCTGAATTATACTAGTAAATCGAGGAATGTTCGGTTGGGTTTGTGTGCTGATGGTTTCACGCCATTTTTTGTTTCTGCAACACCATATTCATGCTGGCCGGTCTTTATTACGGCGTATAATCTTCTGCCCGGAATGTGTATGACTAGTCCATATATCTTTTTAAATTGTGTTATTCTCGGTCCCCGCAATCCAAAGAGTTTGATTGATGTCTATTTGCAACCTCTGATTGATGAGGTAAAATGGTTATGGTATGATGGAGTTGAGACATATGACGTATCAACTAAGCAAAATTTCAACTTGCGTGCCAACTTAATGTGGACCATTAATAATTTTCCTGCGTATGGAATATTGTCTGGGTGGATGATTGCTGGAAAGTTAGCATGTCCTTACTGCATAGTAAGTGGTAAAGTGTTAACTTTAAGACATGGCCGAAAGAAGTCATGGTTTGATTTCCATCGTCGGTTCTTGCCAGTTGATCATGAGTTAAGAAGGATGAAGAATGCATTAAAAAAGAATACATGTAGCAACCCGACCGGTAGTTTTACTTTCTAGAACCCCGTTCCCCTAAATAAGACTTCCCGTACATAATTTTACTATTTTATGACTTACAAGAATGGTTAGTTCGGGATTTGGAAGGGTTCAGGTTGAACTCGGAACACTTGGTTCCTTAATGTTGGCTTAAAAGGCCAAGTTTGACTTCAATCAACATTTTGAGTAAACGACCTCGGAATCGAGATTTGGCGGTTCCAATAAGATCATATGATGATTTTGGACTTGGGCGTATGTTTGGATCGGGTTTTGAATGACCCGGGAGCGTTTCGGTGCATAATAGTGAAAGTTTGTTCTTGAAGGTTTTAAAAGTTCTTTAAATTTGGTTTGGAGCGGGATTTGGTGATATCGAGGTCCAAAAGGAATTCCGAGATCAGGGATAGTTCTGTAATGTCATTTAAGACTTGCACGTAAAATTTGGTGTCATTCCGAGTTGATTTAATAGGAATCGGGCGAATGGAAGTCGTTTTGGAAGTTTTTAAATTTCATGAGTCAATTCGTGTGTTTTGGCGTCTGATTCGTAGTTTTGAAGTTATTTTTGTGTTTTCATTGCTTGAGCAAGTTTGTATGAGGTCACTAGACTTGTGTGGGTAGTTGGTGTGGAGCCCCGAGGGCTCGGGTGAGTTTCAGACCTGTGGAAGGGATGAAAAACACACCAGATTATTGGTGTTTCTTGGCACCAACAGGTCTCACAAAGGAGAGAAATAGTTCACAAATGCGAACCTCGCATTTGCGAGAAGGGCTTCGCAATTGCGAAAGATCCCGACCTAGGCAGTGTTCACATTTGTGACACAATTGCCGCAATTGCGATACCAGTAGAGTTTGCATTTGCGACTCTTTGGTCGTATTTGTGACCCCAGCAACTGAAGGCCAAGCTTCGCATTTGCGAGGTATTTGTCACATTTGCGAACCTGGAGTCGTAAATGCAACATCAGAGGCCTGTGCCCAGCTCACTTATTGCAGGACTTAGACCATTTACTTCATTTCACTTAATCTCTTGGGAGATTTTTGGAGCTTTTGGAAGGGGGCTTTCACCTAGCACTTTGAGGTAAGTAATTTCTATACAACATGAGTTAAACACATAGATTATAGATAAATTAACCTGTAAAAATTAGTGAAAATCAAGGGTTTAGATGAAAACCTAGGTTTTTGATAAAAATGAGATTTGACCACGAAATTGGTTATGGATCTTAGTAAAAATCATATATTCTTGTTCCTAAGGTTATGGGTAACAACTTTCTTCAAATATTTCTGGAATCCGGGCATGTGGGTCCGGGGGTGGATTTTAGAAACCTTGCAATTTGGGTTGGATATTCACTTTAATAGTGGAGATATGAACTTTTGAGCATAAATTGATTAAATTATATAATGTTGGGCTAGTTCTGAGTCGTTTGGCATCAAATTTGGAGGTTTGAGCGCATTCTTGAATTGGGAAGTAGGCTTTAAGATGAGGTAAGTCTCTTTTCTAACCTTATAAGAGGGAATCTACCCCATAGGTAAACTTAATTAATATGTGTTGTTGTTTGTGGGGGGCTACGTATGCACGAAGTGATGAGAGTCCATACATAGCTACTACTCATGTTTATCTCCAGGTAGTTTTTGGCTTACATCATGCCTTGTTGATATTGTTATTGCTTTGTGTTTATTGTTTGCCTTGAGAAGGAGCGGGATTGAGTTTTCTTATTAAATGTTTCAAAAGGAGTAGAAATTGAGGAAAACATCGGGATCTTAAAATTTTTCATTTGAACTTCGTATTTTGAAAAGAATGGGAGAGTACTATAATAACTTAAGAAATCTTTGTGTAACCGTGTCGCAAGTATGATCCGCGAGCGGGGTAATTCCTTAAATTTATATTTGACTGCGTCACATGAATGATTCGCGAGCGGAGAAATAAATGCATCTATGGTTTGCGCCGTTCGACCCTCGGCAGTGCACAATTTACATTTATGTTGGATCGGGCCGAACGTCCTCGGTGGTATTTGTGTGTGATAATAGAATTTTGGAAGTTCTTCTCATAATTGGTAAAATTCATTGTTTGTGTAACCATATGTCTTGAAGAAAGGAAATGATTTAAGCTCTTAAATATGGTGAAGACTTGTTCAGGTTTTCTTGCTCTGAGTCTTATTGTTGTATATCGTGCTTAATTAGAATTTCATATCATCATGTTATTGGCCATAGTGAGTGTCGAAGTCGACCCCTCGTCACTACTTCTTCGAGGTTAGACTAGAAACTTACTAGGTACATATTATTTATGTACTCATGCTAATCTTCTGTACTTAAATGTACAGGATCTGAGGCAACTACATTTGGTTACCAATCTGGTGCGTAGATTTGATTCCCATATCGAGACTTCCTGGTGAGCTGCCTTCCGAGCCTTCTGCAGCAGCTGAAGTCTCTCTTATGCTTTATTTTTTTGTCTATTTCCTTTCAGACAGTAGGATAATACTCTTTTGTATATTCTACTAGATTTCCTACTTGCTTGTGACACCATGTGTTGGCACACACACTAGTAGACTTATGATTTTGGTATTATTTACATGATTACGATTTTGTTGCTTCCAATTAATTTTGTCTCATTGATAAACTTCTAAATCATTTCAACAAATGTAGAATCATTACCCACTTAAGTAATGTACCCAAATGGGAAATCATTAGTTTGTTCAATGTTGGCTTGCCTAACAACGGTGTTGGGCGCCGTCACGACCTATCATGGAATTGGGTCGTGACAACATGGTATCGGAGCTCTAGGTTCACGTAGGTCTTACAAGTTATGGGCAGGTATAATATAGTCTTGCGGATCGGTGCAGAGTCATCCGTACTTATCTTCGAGGGGCTATAGGATGTTAGGAAACTACTCTATATTCATCTCCTATCGTGCAGTTGATGGTATACTAAATTCCTTTCCCTCATTCTCTCACAAATGGCGAGGACGCGTACAACAGACGTTCTAGACCCGGGGGGAGCTGCTACCCCATTGCTAGAGGCCGAGGCAGAGGCCGGGGGAGGGCACTAGCCCGAGGTAGGGGACGAGGCATCCCAGAGCTTCCCCAATAGCACCACCAGCAGATCTAGTGGAGGATACCACCATTGAGGAGCAGGGTGAGGTACCTGTCGTAGAGTCAGCCCCAGTAGATTTCATGTCAGCACCGAGCTTTCAAGAGGTCATGGGTCGTATGTTGCGATTTATGGACACCATGACTCAAGCTGGTTTATTTCTAGAAGACCCACCCACATCTCAAGTAGGAGGGGGAGCACATACCCCTGCTTCTCAGGATCCTGGGCACGTAGAAACATTATATCAGACTCCGGGTACACTACCCGTGGGTGGAGCCTACCCAATTACCGCAGCTGCACCTGAGCCTAGGCCCACTGCGGATGGTGATCCATAGAAGTTACTAGATATATGGACTAGACTACACCCGCCTATCTTTGGGGGAGAGCAGAATGAGGATCCTCAAGACTTCATTGACCGATGCAGAGACAGACTGCACAATATGAGGATATTGGAGTCCCATGGGGTGGATTTCACTACTTTCCAGCTGGAGGGCAGGGCCCATAGATGGTGGCCGTCTTATCTTCTTGGCAGACCAACAGGTTCTCCTCCCATGACTTGGGACCAGTTTACATAGCTTTTCTTGGATAGGTATATTCCACCCTCTCATAGGGAAGAGTTGCGACATTAGTTCGAGCAGCTCGAGTAGGGTCAGATGTCAGTGACCGATTATGAGGTGAGATTCTCTTAGTTGTCTCGCCATGCACTTATGATACTTCCTACCGACGTAGAGAGAGTGCAGATATTTTTTGCGGGGTTGCACCCCACTATTCGGGCTAATATGGCATGGGAGGTTGAGATGTGCAGTGATTATCATCTAGTAGTGGAGATTGCTCGGAGGATTGAGGCCTACTGCCAGAGGGGTAGAGATCAGATGCGGAAGGACAAGAGGACCCGTTTCTTTGGAGAGTTTAGAGATGCCCCGGCCAGGGGTAGAGGTCAGTTTGGGAGGGGTCAGCCTAGCAGGCCCACATATCCAACACCACCACCTCATTGGGGTGCTCCGACGCGACCTTATTTCAGCGCCATGCCAGAGAGTTCATACCGCTCACCAGCCATTCAGGGTTCTCCTAGTGGGTATTCAGGCCATCAAGGTCATACTTCGGGGCAACAGTCTATGGTATTGTCATGACCCAAAATCTAACCATGGTCGTGATGGCACCTATCGTGATACAAGGCAAACCTATTTCCCAAATTATTACTACTAATTGATTTTTAAGAATTTAATAAAACATTTCAACATTTAAATCTCTCATACTAAATCAACTCTAAATATAAATAATATAAAATACGAAAACGAGCCCCAAACATCAGGGTGTCACTAAGTCACGAGCGTCTAAATCTATGAACTAAGATGTATAAACTGTCTAACTGTCCAAAAGAAAAAGTAGATGATAAAAGGAGTAACAAAGTCCTGCGGACGCTAGTAACTACCTTGCAGTCTCCAAAGATAGCTGGCCTGAACTCAACGATCGCCGCACTTGAACTCACCTGGATCTGCACATAAAGTGCAGGGTGTAGTATGGGTACAACCGACTCAGTAACAGAAATAACTAAGGAACTGAGTAGTAGTGACGAGCTAAGAAAAATAGTCCAATTATTTATTTTCACAATTTAAAAATAACAGAAATAAACATGTAAATTCCATAACTCAGTAAATGCCACAAGAAATTTAACAGATAAATGCAGCAACAACAAAAGTAAATGCAACCTCACAACAATGTCACTCCATCACTGATCACTCGCACTCAACACTCAACACTCAATACACTCAACAATCTGCGCTTGCTGGGGGTGTGTACAGACTCAGGATGGGCTCCCAAAGCCCAAGCGCTAAGCACGGACAGCTCACGTGCTATGTAGACAACTCACGCGCTATGGTATCAATACCTGGACTCGCATGGTCAGATCATATGCTACGCGGCTAGCTCACCCACTATGGTATTAATATCCTCACATACAGGCCCTCGGCCTCACTCAGTCATATACTTCTCCAGCCTCACAATGCACCACAAATAAGGGGACACGACCCTCACCAAGTATCACAACATATCAGCAACATAATAGACTGAGGTAAACATGTACAATAATTTCTATGACTGAGTACAAATAACGTGAGCATGAATGAAGCCTAAACATGATCTCTAACATGAAGGTAGAAAAGTTCACCAACAAGTAAATGCATAAATACAGATAATGGTTATTAGGCCTCACAGCTCACGGGACGGACCAAGTCTCAATCCCTCACAGTGCACACCCACATGCCCATCACCTATCATGGGTATCACTTCCACAAAATCACATGATATTGAATCTCCGGGTTTATACGCTCAAAGCTAGAGTTAAAACTGTTACTTACCTTAACCGCGTAAAATCCTACTCCGGGATGCCCTCTTCTCTGGAATCGGTCTCCAAAAGCTATGAATCTAACCACAATCAGATTAATACCATCAACATAGGCTAATGAATCGAATTCCACAATAAAAACTACAAAATATGCCAAAAATCCAAAATCGGCCAAAATCTGGCCCCCCGGCCGACATCTCTGAACCAGTCAAAATTGGCAGAATAATAAACCTCTCCCTCTCCAGAGTCTAACCATATAAAATTTATCAAAATCAGACTCTGTTTGGTCCTTCAAATCCCTACCTAAAACTCTCCAAAACTCAAGCCTTAATTCCCTCAATTTCACTTTGAAATCATCAATCAAATCCCAAAAATGAAGATTGATTCATGAAATATAACCAAAACCGAGTATAGAACACTTACACCAATACCTAATGGATTTTTATGCCTCTAATGGATGCCTTGTGAAATCCGAGTCAAGTTAGGATTTTGAATCACTCAATTTAACCTTATAATGAAGGAGATATGTTGGTTTCAATATTTGCAAATAGTGCAAATTTTTAAATAGCCGTCAGTGGTAATTTTGTAATTAATTTGAAAAATATGGCAACCTAATTCTTAGTAAATGACCATAAAATCCTGATACGATGTCCAATTTTGATGATTCCTTTTTTTTTTCTATGGCTTCTTAATTACGATACGAATCCAATGCTTCAAGCGAAACAGAAATAAGAGCTTATTTTCTTAATGTGATACCATTTATGCTTGAATAAACGACGTCGAAACATATAAAATCAACTCGAAATTTACTCAAATTTTCCACACAAGTCGTAATACATCATACAGAGCTACTCGTGTCCCCAAACTATCGAGCAAAATGCAAATGCTCAAAACGGTCGGTCGGGTCGTTACAGGTACCGAGAGGTTGTTACGAGTGTGAAGATCCGGGTCACATGAAGAGATCCTGTCTCAGACTTCGGGGCAAGGTAGTGCAGTAGGGTCAGCAGCCCATGATTTCAACTCCAACAGCCGCACCAACCGTCCGTCCTCCTAGAGGTGGAGGGCAGGTGGGTAGGGGCTGTCCAAGAGGTGGAGGTTAGGTAGGCGACGGCCAGCCAGGTGGCACTCCAGCTAGATTTTTCTTTTCCGGCTAGATCATATGCAGTGGCCTCAGATGCCGTAATCACAGGTATTATTTCTGGCTACAGTATGGATGCTTCAGTATTGTTTGATCCAGGGTCTACCTATTCATATGTATCATATCTATTTTCTCATTTCCTGGATATTCCTCGTGAGTCCTTGGGTACTCCTATTTATATGTCCACTCATGTGGGCGATTTTGTGGTTGTGGATCGGATCTATCGGTCCTGTGTGGCCATATTTTGTGGTTACGAGACTAGGGTGGACCTTTTGTTACTCGATATGACCGACTTTGAGGTCATCCTGGGCATGGACTGGTTATCCCTACATCACGCCATCCTTGAATGTCATGCCAAAAATGTTGCCTTAGCAATTCCAGAGTTACCTAGATTTAAGTGGAAGGGTTCGTCTGTTAGTACATCTAGTCGATTTATCTCTTTTCTGAAGGCTTGACATATGGGCGAGAAGGGTTGTTTGGCTTATCTAGCCTATGTTCGGGATAATACCATAGAGTTTCCAACGATTGATTCAGTGCCAGTAGTCCAGGAGTTCGCCGATGTGTTTGACCTTCCAGGCATGCCGCCAGATCATGATATTGATCTCTGTATTGACTTGGCTCTAGGAACTCAGCCTATATCTATCCTACTGTACCATATGGATCCGAAAGAATTGAAAGAGTTGAAGGAACATCTTGAGGAGTTGCTGGCGAAGGGGTTTGTCAGGCCGAGTGTATCACCTTGGGGTGCACCAATATTATTTGTGAAGAAGAATGATGTGACTATGCAGATGTGCATTGATTACGGCCAGCTGAACAAGGTCACCATTAAGAACAAGTACCTATTGCCGCGTATTGATGATTTTTTTGACTAGTTACAGGGTGCTAAGGTGTTTCCTAAGATCGGCATACCATCAGTTGAAGATTCGAGACTCAGATGTTTTGAAGACTGCCTTCCGTACTAGATATGGCCATTATGAGTTTCTAGTAATGTCTTTCGGCTTGACTAATGCCCCATCGGCATTTATGGACTTGATGAACAGGGTGTTCAGGCCTTATATTGATTCTTTTTTTATTGTCTTCATTGATGACATCTTGATTTACTCACGTAGCCTAGGGGAGCACGAGCAACATTTGAGAGTGGTGCTTCAGACATTGCGAGAATAGAAGCTCTATGACAAGTTCTCCAAGTGTGATTTTTGGTTAGATTCTATGGCATTCTTGGGGCATGTTGTATCAGGCAAGGGTATTAAGGTGGATCCTAAGAAGATTGAGGCAGTTCAGAATTGGCCTCGTCCTACTTCTACGACCGAGATCAGGAGTTTCTTGGGGTTAGCAGGTTATTATCGCCAATTTTTGGAGGGATTTTCATCCATTGCATCACCTTTGACTAGATTGAACTAGAAGGGTGCTCCTTTCCGTTGGTCCAATGATTGTGAGGCGAGCTTTCAGAATCTCAAGACAGCTTTGATCACTTCACCAGTCCTTGTGTTACCTTCCGGTTTGGGGTTGTATACTGTGTATTACAACGCTTCACGCGTTGTCTTGGGCTGTGTATTGATGCAGGAGGGGCGAGTTATTGCATATGCTTCACGTCAGCTGAAGCCCAATGAGAAGAATTATCCTATGCACGATTTGGAGTTGGACGCGATTGTTCATACTCTTAAGATTTGGAGGCATTATTTATATGGGGTGCCTTGTGAGGTATACACTGATCAACGCAGTTTGCAGCATTTTTTCAAGCAAAGAGATCTCAATTTGAGGCAGCGCAGATGACTTGAGTTACGGAAGGACTATGACATCACTATTCTTTATCATCTGGACAAGGCGAATGTAGTCGCGGATGCCTTGAGCAGAAGGCAAAGAATATGGGTAGCTTGCATTCATTTCAACAGAGGAGAGGCCACTAGCTTTGGACATTCAGTCCTTGGCTAACAGACTTGTGAGGTTGGATATTTCAAAGCCTAGCCGAGTTCTTGCATGTATTGCTGCTCAGTCTTTATTATTGGGGTAGATCAAGTCTCGATAGTTTGATGATACGCACTTGGTAGTTCTTCGAGATATGGTACTATAGGGTGGTGCCAAGGAGGTTTCTATTGGCGATGATGGTGTCCTGCGACCCCAGGGTCGTCTATGTGTTCCTAATGTTGATGGCCTGAGGGAGAGGATTCTAGAGAAGGCGCATAGTTCTCGGTACTCCATTCATCCAGGTGCTACGAAGATGTATCGTGACTTGAGGTAGCATTATTGGTGGCGGCGGATGAAGAAATACATAGTTGAATATGTAGCTAGATGCCTAAATTTCCAGCATGTTAAGTATGAGCAACAGAGGCAAGGGGGACCACTCCAACAGACGGCTATACCCGAGTGGAAGTGGGTTGCCGCAGACTTAGCGGAAGTTCGATGCAGTTTAGGGCATTGTTGACAGATTGACCAAGTCATCAAACTTCATTCCAGTTGCGACTACTTATATTTCAGAGAGTTTGGCCTAAATTTATATTGGGGAGATAGTCCGGTTGCACGGTGTTCCTATTTCCATCATATCACATAGAGGACCTCAGTTCACTTCGCATTTTTGGAGAGTCGTTTAGAGTGAGTTGGGGACCCGTGTAGAGCTCATCGCAACATTTCATTCTCATACCGATGGGCAGTCGGAGTGGACAATTTCAGATCTTAGAGGACATGCTCAGATCATGTGTGATTGACTTTGGGGGACAATGGGATAAGTTCTTGCCTTTGGACAAGTTTGCTTACAACAACAATTATCAGTCCATCATAGAGATGGCTCCGTTTGAGGCTTTATATGGTCGGCGATGTCGTTCTCCCATCGGGTGGTTTGAGCCCACCGAGGCTAAGTTATATGGTACTGATTTAGTGAAGGATGCCTTGCAAAAGGTAAAGTTGATTTAGGAGCGACTTCGCATAGCAAAGTCCAGACAAAAGAGTTACACGGATCAGAAAGCGCTTGATGTGTCATTTATGGTAGGCGAGAAGGTCCTTTTGAAAGTCTCGCCGATGAAGGGTATTATGAGATTCTGGAAGAAAGGCAAGCTGAGCCCCAGGTTTATAGGCCCATTCGAGATGTTGAGGCAAGTTGGGGAGGTTGCTTACGAGCTTGATTTACCTCCCAGCCTATCAGGGTTTCACCCGGTTTTTCACGTGTCTATGCTCTGTAAGTATCACGTCGACCTGTCACATGAGTTAGACTTCAACACTATCCAGCTAGATGAGAGCTTGGGTTATGAGGAGGAGCCAATTGCCATTATTGCTAGACAGGATTGCCAGTTGAGATCCAAGAGGATTTCCGCGGTGAAGGTCCAGTGAAGGGGCCAATCAGTCGAGGAGGCAACTTGGGAATCCAAGGAGGACATGTGGAGCAAATATCCACACTTATTCAGCACTTCAGGTATGATTCTAAACCCGTTTGAGGATGAACGTTTGTTTAAGAGGTCGAGAATGTAGCTACCCGACCGGTTGTTTTGCTTACTAGAACCCCGTTCCCCTAAATAAGACTTCCAGTACATGCTTTTACTGTTTTATGACTTACGGGGATCGTTAGTTCGGGATTTGAAGGGTTCGGGTTGAACTCGGAACACTTAGTTCCTTAAGGTTGGCTTAAAAGGCCAAGTTTGACTTCAGTCAATATTTTGAGTAAACAACCTCGGAATCGGGATTTGGCGGTGCCAATAGGTTCGTATGATGATTTTAAACTTGGGCATATGTTCGGATCAGGTTTTGGATGACCCGACAGCATTTTGGTGCCTAATAGTGAAAGCCGGTTCTTGAAGGTTTTAAAAGTTCTTTAAGTTTGGTTTGGAGCGGGTTTTGGTTATATCGAGGTCCAAACGAAATTTCGACATCGGTGATAATTCCGTAATGTCATTTAAGACTTGCACGTAAAATTTGGTGTCACTCCGAGTTGATTTGATAGGAATCGGGCGAATGAAAGTCTTTTTGGAAGTTTTTGAATTTCATGAGTCAATTCGTGCGTTTTGGCATCCGATTCGTAGTTTTGAAGTTATTTTTGTGTTTTGATCACTCGAGCAAGTTTGTATGAGGTCATTATACTTGTGTGGTTAGTTGGTGTGGAGCCCCGAGGGCTCGAGTGAGTTTCTGACGTGTGGAAGGGATGAAAAACACACCAGATTCCTGGTGTTTCTTGGCACCAGCTACAGCTCTCGCAAATGCGAGAAATAGTTTGCAAATGCAAACCTTGTATTTGCGAGAAGGGTTTCGCAATTGCGAAAGAGCCCGACCTAGGCAGTGTTTGCATTTGTGTCACAACTGCTGCAATTGCGCTACCAACAAAGTTAGCATTTACGACTCTTTGGCCGCATTTGCGACCCCAGCAGCTGAAGGCCAAGCTTCACATTTTTTGCGAGGTATTTGACGCATTTTCGACCCTCACATTTGCGAACCTGAAGTCGCAAATGCGACATTAGAGGCTTGTGTCCAGTTCATTTATTGCGGGAGTTAGGCCATTTACTTCATTTCACTTCATCTCTTGGGCGATTTACATCATGCCTTGTTGATATTGTTATTGCTTTGTGTTTATCGTTTTCCTTGAGAAGGAGCGGGATTGAGTTTGCTATTAAATATTTCAAAAGGAGTTAAAATTGAGGAAAACATCGGGATCTTAAAAGTTTTCATTTGAACTTCGTATTTTGAAAAGAATGGGAGAGTACTGTAATAACTTAAGAAATCTTTGTGTAATCGCGTCGCAAGTATGATTCGTGAGTGGCTTACTTCCTTAAATTAATATTTGACCGCATCTCATGAATTATTCACGAGGGGGAAAATAAATGCATCTATGGTTCGCGTCATTCGACCCTCGACAGTGCACAATTTACATTTATGTTGGATCGGGCCGAACGTCCTTGGTGGTATTTGTGTGTGATAATAGAATTTTGGAAGTTCTTCTCATAATTGGTATGAATTCATTGTTTGTGTAATCATATGTCTTGAAAGAAGGAAGTGATTAAAACTCTTAAATATGGTGAAAACTTGTTCAATTTTTCTTGCTATGAGTCTTATTGTTGTATATCATGCTTAATTAGAATTTCATATCATCATGTTATTGGCCCTAGTGAGTGTCGAAGTCGACCCCTCGTCACTACTTGTTCGAGGTTAGACTAGATAGTTACTGGGTACATATTATTTATGTACTCATGTTGCTCTTCTGTACTTATATGTACAGGATATGAGGCAGGTGCATTTGGTTACCAGTCTGGTGCACAGATTTGATTCCCATCTCGAGACTTCCCGGTGAGCTGCCTTCTGAACCTTCTCCAACAGCTGTAGTCTCTCTTGTGCTTTATTTTTCTTTCTATTTACTTTCAGACAGTAGGCTAGTACTCTTTTGTATATTCTACTAGATTTCCCACATGCTTGTGATACCATGTCTTAGCACACAAACTAGTAGACTTATGATTTGGTATTATTTACATGATTACGGTTTGTACTTGTTGCTTCCGATTAATTTTGTCACATTGATAAACTTCTAAATCATTTCAACAGATGTAGAATCATTACCCACTTAAGTAATGTACCCAAACGGGAAATCACTAGTTTGTTCAGTGTTGGCTTGCCTAACAATTGTGGTGGACGCTATCACGACCTATCATGGAATTGGGTCGTGACAATACAGTTGAACATGATTTGTCACCTCCAGTTTTGTCCGGTGAGGAAATTAGGGAGAAGGTTCTGAACTTCCTTAAAGTTATCAAGGCCCCACATTCTAGATTTCCTGGATATGGTGTTACTAATAACTGGACAAAATAGAGCATATTTTGGGAGTTGCCATATTGGAGGGATAAGCCTCCCCGACACAATCTTGATGTCATGCATATTGAGAAGAACTATTTTGAAAATTTGTTCAACATAGTGATAGATGATAAGAATAAGACAAAAGATAACCCGAAGGCTAGACTCGACTTACAAGAATATTGCAGGCGACCTGAATTACATTTGCAGTCCACGAACAATGGTAAGGTGTTCAAGCCCAATGCCAGCTACACATTCACTTCGGAACAAAGACGACATATTTGTGAGTGGGTTACAAACCTAAAGATGCTCGAGGGCTATGCTTCGAACATGGGAAAACCTGCCGATATGGTTGAAGGAAAGCTGACTCATATGAGTCATGACTATCATATCTTCATGGAAACCTTAATTCCTATTGCATTTTGTGGTTGGCCTGAAAATATATGTAAACACATCACATAAATAAGTTTGTTCTTCAAAGACTTATGTTCTACCACATTAAGGGAAGAAAACCAATTTCAAATGAATCAGAACATTCCTGTAATCAGTAATAAGCTGGAAAGGATTTTTCCATGTGGTTTGTTTGATGTGATGGAACACCTTCCAATTCACCTTGTACATGAGGCCGCGACTTGGAGGGCCCGTTCAATGCAGGTGGATGTATCCATTCAAGAGGTAATGATCAAACCTTGATTTTGTGATGACCCGATAGGTCATCTTATTTTTTAAATCTAATTCTGTGATCCGAAGCCTTAAATGCCTTGTTTTAGCCTTCCTCAATTTGCGTGCGCAGTCCGGGCGTCTTTCAGGAAATCTTTTATGTTAAAAATTGAGAAAAATATGAAATATTTCTTAAAAATCCACTTGAGTTGACTTCGATCAATGTTTTGAGCAAATGGACCTGGATTCGTGTTTTGACGGTCCCGGTGTGTCCCTATCATGATTTGAGACTTGGGCGTATGCCCGAAATCGAATTCGGAAGTCACTAGCCCGAGATATCGCATTTTATAGAAAATTGAAAATTTAAGGCTTAATGAATTGAAAATGGTTGACCAATGTTTTACTTTTGGATATCGGGTCCGTATTTTGGTTCAGGAGCTCGGTATAGGTCCAATACTATATTTATGACTTGTCTGTCAAATTTGGTGAGAAACATAGTTGGTTTGACATGATTCGAACGTCCTCTTGTGAAAATAGAAGTTTCAAAGTTTTCTTGAAAATTTCATGTGATTTGGTGTTCAGTTCGTAGTTCTAGGTGTTATTTTGGCGATTTGATTGCATGAGCAAGTTCGTATGATGTTTTTAGACTTGTGTGCATAGATGGTTTAGAGCCCAAGGGTTCGTGTGAGTTTTGGGTAGGCTATTGAGTGAATTTAGACTTAGAACATTGATGGTGTGCTTCAGTTTTTTGTTGCAGGCCTCAGATACCGCAATTGCGAGGTCAATCATCGTATTTATAGCCACTGCAGGGTTCAAATTTGTGATCTACTCATCACATTTGCGAAGAGTAGCCAGGGAGGCCAGAATTTGCATTTGCAAACAAAACGTCGCATTAGCAAAGTGGGAGCTAGGTAAGCAACAACCGCAAATGCGATCAATGGGTCGCATTTGCGGATGGATCAGAGTTTGCATTTGCGAACTATTCTTCGCATTTGCGAAGAAAGTAGGGGTGTGATGATCTTCGCATTTGTGATGGATTCTTCACATTTGCGGGGCTCGCATTTGCGAATCCCAGGTCGCAAATGCGACATTTGCAACTGATCAAAAATGACTTAGAATATATTTTTGGTTCATTCTTCAAATTTTCCAAACATAAAACCTTAGAGGCAATTTTTCCAAGATTTTGTATTCCCCAAATCATTGATAAGTGATTCTAACCTATTTCTTTTCAATCTTTCACTACATTTCACAAGTTTTCAACCTAAAATCTAGTGTTTTCATGGTGGAATTGAGGGTTTTTTGGGTAGAAATTAGGGATTTGGTAAATGGGGGATTTAGACCTCAAATTTAGGTTGGATTCAAAAATAAATTACATAACGGGGCTCAAGGCTTAGGGGAATTAGGAACCCTCAGACTATTTGCTATGTGAATTTCATGTGTGTGTGTGTAGGGGAGGTGTATATGTGAGGTGACAAGTGCTTATGCGCCGCCAAACTATCTGTTTTCCCTATTTCCCTGTTCTTCTTATATTATCTCTTTCCCTGTCTTAGTTGTTATATGCTCTAAATTTGTTCCCATGCCTAATTGCGACTTGTTAGTCCTGTTTCCTCTTGTTAATGATATTATTTCTTTCCATAATTTCATGATCTCCTACTATTTGCTAAAGTTTGGTTATTTGTACCTTCTAGTTGTAAATTTTGGATTGGTCTCGCAGTGTAGTATTGCTTATTCGGATTTATCATGTTGTACAATGTTTCCTATTTGTTCAGTTTGGTGTTTAGGAATTGTAAATGGTTTTCTATGATTTGAATTGTGAGTTTTATTGTGCATATTGAGTACTTGATATTGATATGGTGGGATCGGGCTGCACGCTACAAAATGTGTAATAAGGGTGATATGTTGAGGTGGAATAAGGTTGAATCTATACTGTACAGTGGGAATAGGTTGCACGACACAACATGTGAAATAAGGGTGGATTGTTTGGTGGAATAAACAATCCCTTCCTTACTGCATGACATGAGTTTATCTTCCCTTTCTATTCTGAATCACTATAATGGCAATCTTGCATATGTAGTATGTTTTAATTCTATGTCAAGATCCTGTTATATCAACCATGGCTAGTTCCCAGTTAATATACCCCTCAGTATGCTTTGGATCACTTGATTCACCAGTAGTTGTCATAATTTGTGCTTCCTACCATGTCTAAATGGTGTCCTGCTGCCTGATGTGAAGTTAACATGACTATCTTATGACACTGGGATATATGCCTAGCATAATTTGGACCTTCAGGTTTTAACTTATTTGGTATTATGTATTTGTGCAAGATGATCTTTGTCAATCTTACAAACTGGTTATTTCCCTAACTCTATCAATATGTGCTAAGTGTTGAACCTGTTTCTAAGTCTTTACGAAGCTTGCTTTTGATCCTGTGACTTGTTCGATTATCTGCTCTATGCTCAATTTGGTCATGTCTATTTAAATTATAAATGTATCCCTCAATTCACGTCTCTCAATCTTGGTCCACTCTCTTTCACTTGTTACCTGGGCTCTTTTGAATTGTCATTCTTAGCCAGCTGAAAGCCAAGGCTACTTAGGTTCTATCATTTAACCTCCCTAGTGTGAGCACTGGTCGGGGTCCAATTGAGACCCTTGTGAACTTTGATGCACTAGGATTTGGTCCTTAGTCATTCCTTGAATGTCCTATATTAACCTCCCTAGTGTGAGCACTGCCATGGGTTCTTGAAACCCTTGGGAACTCTAACACACTAGGGTCCTGGTTCCTTCCTAATTGCTCAATTCTACCTTTCTACATACTGGTTGAATCAATTGGTTTCTGGCTGCTTTATGTAAATTAAGATACTATTTCTAGGTTGTTGACTTGAGGCTGAAGGCTTAGCCTGACCAGGTATATTTTATTGCCTACCTTAGGCTCACTATAGCTATTCTGTAATTCTGCAATTTACTTCATTATTTGGGCTTGTAATAATGTTGTAATAACAATTGGGGTGTTAGTATAAGGAAAAGGGATTTATTTTTAACACTTGCTTTGAAATGGGTAGAAATCTTGCCTATAAGTGTTTTACTTTTCTCAAATATGTGCTGCTATTGTGTGTTTTAGATGACCTGCCCATAGGCGTTTACTTTGCTCAAATATGTGCTGCTATTGTGTGTGTTAGATGACCTGCCTATAGGTGCTTACTTTGCTCAAATATGTTCGGCTACTGTGTGTGTTAGATAACCTGCCTATAGGTATTTAATCCGTTTAACATATTCTGTTTCTACATATTAGATATCATGCCTATAGGAAATTAAATGACCAATGTCTCAATGTGCTCTATAGAATTCTATTAATTCACGTGTACCCAATCTGCAATTTAGAAATCATGCCTATAAGGTTAATTGGTTAATATGTTGTTGTTCACTTAATAAACATTCCTATAGGATCTAAAATCAGTCCTAATTATCGATTATAGAAATCATGCCTATAGGGTCTGAAATCAGTCTTAACCATTGATTATCCTGCTCGCTTCCTTTAAGTGCTAATATTTAACTCCCAATACTGTGTCATTGCCACTTTTAGAAAGGATGCCTATAGGATCCAACTAAGTGATTCTGAATATTCCCCTATGGTTACCATCACCAATTACTGCATAAATCACCAAGATATCATGCCTATAGGTTAACCTATTATAATCTATAATCAGTAGGCAACTGCGTTGTCACTTAGAAATCGTATTTAAAATATGGTACCTCGAGTATGAAACTGTCTGCATATTAAAATCCAGAATCAAATAGAGATCATGTCTATAGGATTTACTGACTTCAACTTGTCTAAAGCAACTGTCAAATGCCAATTTGTTTGCGTGCATTTTTTGTCTAAGTGCGGAGGCTAACTTGAGCCCTTATTTGCTTTTACATGAAAATCCAACTTTTTTTGGATGTCGCCTAGTTTTATCATTTTTGAGCAACCTAAGATATGTCTAGAACTACCCAAGATAGAGGTCCAAACGCCTGTTAGACTATAGGTATGGGACGGGTAGTGCTCGCATAAGGTACGATTTAGAATCAATTAGTGTGCTTTAGGTAAACAACTTAAAGATAGTAATCGGGTAGAAGGAGATGATAGTTTGCGCCTGTTAAATAATACGAGTAACACTCCACCTCGAGGGAGTTACGAAGTATTATTTATGTTGCACGGGGTGATCCTTTAGGCTAAAAAACTTAGGACCCCCCACCTTGCCTTAAAATCAATTATTTTATTTATTTGCCCAATTTTATCTTTCCTCTTTATTTGGACTAATTCATATAATTCGAGTTCGGCCGGGACCCACATTTGTATACCTCGAGGAATGCCTAACACCTTATCCTCGAGTTAATTTGAGCCCTTACCCGATCTTTGGTGACGTAAATTGGTTAAACCCAGAGTTACTTATAAATAGGTGCCCTAACGCACCTCAAATCCGTTAAGTGGCGACTCTCTCTTTTAATACCCTTCCTTAAAAGAGTGGTCACGTGTTGAAACCCGATTTCACGAGAAAAGGGGTGCGACAACATGGCGACTCTGCTGGGAATATTTTTAGGCTCTTACCATAGTGAACTTGGTCTATATGAATTAGTCTTCTCTAATAAGCATGTATTTATTATTTTGCTGTTACATGAATATCCCGCTCCCGTTTCCCTTTTATTGCTACATGCACATCCTTTTCCCTATTTTCCTTTTATGTGAATTCGTATTAATATGAAAATCTTTGCCTAATTTGGTTACAATATGCGTTTTCCCTTTATTCTCCAGTCATGTTCACTTGCTCCGAATCATTTTTTAAATTTTCTATATCATGTCTCTCCCCATCCCTACCCTTTGTTTACTTTATTACAATTCTTTCACATTGCGTGAACTAACTTCTTCCTTGTTTTTATTTCTTTTTATGTTTTTACGTTCCATTTAATACTGCATTTCTTGTCTTCATCATGAAAAATACTTGACAACGTGTTGTTTTATCTTTGCATAAAGCATGCTCCACATCATATTCTACTCGTGCGTAATGAATACCATAGCAGCGCTTGATGCGTGTCTGCGCTCTTCCTAAATCACCCTTTTAAATTTGGAAAGGCTTATTTCGGTAAAACTAGTCGATCATCGGTGCAATCGACGATTTTGTACTTTTCCACTTGAGGATACCGGTCTAGACTCTTCTAGAAACCCCCACTCTAATATTAACTGTGCATGCATCATGTCTAAACCTAGTATGGGTTAGAACACTGTCCGTGTAATAACTCTCTAAGGAAAGCCTTGTCCAAAGCCCGCCGAAATTTCCATAATCCCAATGGGTAAAATCATGATGTGTACATTATTTGGAGAAAACGTGCCGATATGCTAATCATTAATGCGTAAATAGTCAAATCGATTCGGAGGGGGAAAGGGCTAACTTTATTTATTTTGTAGAAATGAGGCACGAAGTCCCCAGGTTCGCCATGCTTCGAAGTATCCCACCCTTGCTGCTAGATTGGTGGGAAAATCTCTCGCCAAGTGACAAAAACCACGTGAAAAGAGTCCTCGGGAATTTACCTTCCTTGTTAGATATTCAGCTAAACAATGTACTGATTGAGGCCGCTACTATGTTATGGGATGAGAAGAGGGCCGTCTTCCATTTTGGTGATATAGAAATGACTCCCCTTCTAAAGGAAATAGGAGGCTTTGCTGGGCTCCCATGGGATAGCCCTGGTTTGTTGGTACCGGAAAATCGTTCTTCTCGAAGCTTTCTAAAGATGATATGCTTTAGGAAAAATGATGAGTTAGCCTGTCTGAAGAAATCTTACATACCATTCTATTTCCTTTACGAGCGTTATGGGCACAACAAGTCCTATCGTCTTTATCATGATGAGTTTTCCATCACTTCTTTGGGTTGGACTCATCGTCGGGTCTTTGTAGTCATTGTCTATTTTCTAGGGATTCTGATATTCCCTGTACAAGGAGAAAGGATCCACACTCCCCTAGATATGGTCAGTAAGATCCTAATGGAAGGAATCGAGGGGCAAACTTACACTATTGTCCAATTGATCGTGGCTGAGATGTATCGAGCCTTAGACCGTTGCAAAAACGGATACAAGCATTTTGAGGATTTCAATCTGTTGCTACAAATATGTTTGTTGGAACACCTTCAAAGAGGACAATATCGTCAAGAGTTCCCGCGGCGACCATGGAATAACCACATAGCTTATCACCATCGGAAGAGAATGAATTTTATCCCAGACAGGTTCACTCAACCAGGAAACGCTATGAGCTGTGTACATTTCTTTAGCAATTTGACTAATGACAAAGTACATTGGATGCTCGACTGGTTCCCTAGTAGTGAATTCATTATCAGGTCGAGAGATGTTCCTCATCTAGTGTTGATCGGATTAAGGGGTATCTATCCTTATGCTCCTATCAGATTCATGAGGCAATCTCGGAGGAAAAGGTCATACCACGAGTTTCCAAAATGGTTCATTACAAAGCAGACTTCCAAGGGAATGCCATTCCATTCAAGTTTGAGGCACAACACATGTGGCATCAAAAGATTGTTGTGGAGAAAGATACTTTTGACCCGGATCGGTATCATGCCGGCCACATGTACTTCTACCCATCATGGTTGGTCGATGACATAGTGGAGAGGTCAAGCGAGGGGTAGATTTGAGAAATAGGGTCATAGACGACGCTGCTGAGTCACAAGTCAAATAAAAGAGGTTGCGCAAAAGGATTTTCGAATCTAAGGCCAGGCATTTGGAACATCATAAAGTGGACATGGAAGCAATCAAAGAATGGATGGGAATCGCTACTAAATCAACAGAAAGGTTGGAGTATTTGGAGAAGGGTTTGATAGAACTTGAGGGAAATATGAGGAAAAGGGTCTCGGATTGTCAGAACGCAGAAGGCAATGAGGGGGGGCATCTAGCAAGGGCATATTTGATGTTGGACGTGCGCGACCTGGTGAATCTAATTGATGGGGACAAGAAGGCCAAGCTTGGATAAGGTCCCTCTGGGATCGAGTAGATTAGGATTGATATTTACTTATTTAGATTCGTTTTAGAATTCGATTGTAATAAGGAAAATGCCACTAGTGACTCTTTACAATTATTGTTGTTTTAGTAGGGATTCAGTCCATTTATCATATTAATGAAATGATGCAGTTACCGACATTGAGTTTTCTCCAAATCTATATGTCCCTAGGCCTACCTCCGGCATAATGAGGTCCCCCAAATTAGTATGCGAGCTTATAATTCCACAATACGTGTTTAAATACTGCAAATATCCTTCTAATATCCCATACAAACTTGTTTACCTTTTGCTTTTCTTCTTTCTTTGTTTATTCCCATCCCCTAAGGTTGGTTTGTGCATACTGGCATCATCGTCATATTATACCAGATCTAGAGGTCCTCCACCACCTCCTCCTCCAAGTGATCCTAAGAACAAAGAAAAAGCTAAGATGGACGATATGAGTGGTATCAGGAAAGATAACGCTACACGTGCAGAGAATGTCGAAACATCGGATGGTCGAAGTACTCCGGCGCAGAATGACTTGGTTTTGCGGTTAGAGTAAAAGATACTGGAGTTACAAGGGGAACTTGAGCAGGTCCGTAACTTGGCAAACCTTTCCCTCACCTTGAATGTCCCCAACATCAACCAACAACACGCCCAAAACCCAACAGCTCCTCAAAACACACAAAACCAGCACCCACAAAATCCTCTCGCACCTCATCAATATACCACGCCTCCCCAAAACCCTAATCCTCCACCAGTACCAACTCTTCCACAACATCATCATCATCCGACTTAGTACCCACAAACTACCCCCTACCACACTCCGCAAAATGCACCATAACCTACTCCTGATGCCTAGAACTCAACCAATGATCACCACTACACCCAAATCCCTGGAGTCTACCAAAGTTACCCCATATACGTAGAAACTTTACCCCACATTTCACCACAAACCTCGTACACACCAGAATCTTCCGATAAGGACCTTCTCATCAAGAACATGGTGTAGGAACTTAAGAGGCTTACAAGTCGAGTCCAAGGTGTTGAAGGTAGTAAAGGCATCGAAGGTTTGAACTATGAGGATTTATGTATTCAACCAGATGTAGAACTGCCAGAGGGTTACAAACCTCCTAAGTTTGAAATGTTCGACAGAACATGTGATACAAAGGTGCATCTGAGGACGTATTGCGACAAGCTCGTAGGGGTTGGTAAAGATGAAAGAATCCACATGAAGTTATTCATGAGGAGCCTCACTGGAGACGCCCTATCTTGGTATATTAGTCAAAATCCAAAGAAGTGGATTAACTAGGTAAGAATAGCGTCAGATTTCATGGATCGGTTCAGATTCAATATAGAGAATGCACCAGATTTCTTCTATATCCAGAATCTCAAAAAGAAGCCAATATAGACTTTCCGAGAGTATGCTACTCAGTGGCGCTCAGAATCTGCAAAGATAAGGCCGTCATTGGAAGAAGAACAAATGAACAAATTCTTCGTCCGAGCCCAGGATCTGCAATATTATGAGAGGTTGATGTTTATTGAAAATCATAAGTTCTCCGACATCATCAAATTGGGAGAAAGAATAGAAGAGGGAATCAAAAGCGGGATGGTAACAAATTTCGAGGAATTACAAGCTACGAACAAAGCCTTGCAGTCAGAGGCATATCCAAAAAGAAGGAAGTATGGGATGTGATTGTAGCCCAAGGTCCAAAATATCCTCTTACATACCAAACACCTCCACCCACATATCAGCCTTTACCCCCTAAATATCAACAACCCGCCACCGGTTACCATACTTACAATACCCAACCAACATATTACCACTCACCACCAGCCCGCCAAAATTACCAAAAATCCAGGACAAATTTCGACCGTAGATCGCTCAGATAATACACTCCTATTGACGAACCAATTAACCAGTTGTATGAGAGATTGAAAGCTTCCGGTTATGTCACTCCCGTTCCCGCTGTCGCCATGAAAAATTCCTCTCAATGGGTCAATCCAATTAAGACATGCGCCTATCATTCGGGCATGAAGGGTCACACTATTGATGAATGTCGCACCCTGAAATACAAGATCTAAGCATTGATTGACACCAAGGTTATACAGGAAAAGGAGGTTGTACCTAATGTCCGCAATAATCCTCTCCAGGATCACAAGGGCAATGGGGTAAATGTAATAGATACTGATGAAGAATAGGATCCAGAAGGGTCAATTGGGCTCATTCGAGTAGGGGATGATCCCAAAAGACCTACAATCACTCTCACTCCTATTGTTGTACAGATACAGTCACCGATCGAAGTTGAGGTAGCCGCACCTACTCCATTCAAAGTCGAAACAACGCCCTCAGTCACACCAACTCCATTCGAAGTATAAGTGACCACACCATTCACCATAACGATAGCACCCACATCATCCTTTAAGTCCATTGTTGTACCTTGGGACTATAATGCAGAAGCGAGAAGGAAAAGGAAGGCTAAAATGGAAGAAACTGGTGCAACGCAGCGCAGGGTATAACTAGAATTAGTAGGGTTTACACGCCTGAGCATTTGGGGGGAACAAGTAAAGACGCCTCTTCTAAGAAGCCTATCATTGAAACCGGACCGGATGATCTCTGGAGAAAGGTGCAAGCAAGGGAGTATTCTGTGGTTGATCATTTGAACAAAACCCCTTCTCAGATATCCATTCTATCACTACTACAAAATTATGAATCACATAGGAATGCATTGATGAAGGTATTGATTGAGGCTTATGTACCCAACAAAATTAATAGTGGAGAGATGGACAACATGGTAGGAAAAGTCTTGGAAATCCATAAGATAACTTTTCATGAAGATGAATTGCCGCCGGAAGGATTAAGCCACAACCGCGCGCTGCATATCACAGTACAGTGCGAAGACAAATTTATTTCCAGGGTCTTGATAGATGGGGTTCAATTCTCAACATATGTCCGTTGAATACTTTGAAGAGGTTAGTAAGGGTTTGCATGAGATAAGAGCAGGAACTATGAATGTAAAAGCGTTCTATGGGTCTCAAAGGGCCACAATCGGAGAAACCAACCTCTGTTTACAAATGGGTCTGACCTGGTTTGATGTTGAATTCCAAGTGCTCGACATATCCGCCTCATACAATATGCTGTTGGGACGACCTTGGATATATGCCACTGGGGCTGTAGCATCCACTCTACATTAGGCAGGGAAGTTTGAATGAAACCATCAGGAGGTGATCATTCATGGAGGCGGGAGTAACCCCATATACACCAACCAGACTGTTTCGATTGTGGAAAATAGAAGGAAGTTGGGTGGAGAGACTTACCATCGCATCGAGTGTGTTAACGCGATCGAGAAGGATAAATGGTGGAGTAGAAAAATAGAGAGCATATTGGCATGGGCAGGATATGAACCTGGCAAAGGGCTCGGAAAGAATCTCTAGGGTATTGCCAAACCAGTACAATTAAAACGTCATGGCACAACCTTTGGACTCGGATATCAGTATACCTGGCACAAGTATCAGAACTGGTCGCCACCATGGCGTGGTACTTATTACCCTCTCGAGTAGCCGATACCGCATCTGAGCCAATCCTTCCATTAGGCCGATATGATGTGAGGATCTAAAAAAGATGAAAAAGCGCTAGCTGGTTTAAGGAATTTATTCTTGGAAGATGAAGAGATGGAATTCAGTGTAATAGTTGAAGAGGAGGAGAAGGAAGGCCTCGTCATACAGAGAGTGGAAAAGGGAGCTGTTCTCAAGAACTGGACTGCCACACCATCAAGGGCCCGCCGAGTTCCGGGATAGCCTTGCTGCTAGTGTCATTTATTTTGAAAACAATTCTTATGAGCATCTTTTTAAAACATTTTCAGTATTTTATTTTGAAACATTTGTTTGAATCATTAAATC
This sequence comes from Nicotiana paniculata, assembly GCA_005239505.1. NCBI lineage: Eukaryota > Viridiplantae > Streptophyta > Magnoliopsida > Solanales > Solanaceae > Nicotiana > Nicotiana paniculata. Next base: position 20,046 of record ML341707.1, on the reverse strand, counting down.
GCTTGTTGATTGACACCTCGATACTTATCAATAGTTTGCTATTTTATTATTTATTAATATCCTCTACATTTTTCTTTCTACAACATTACTATTTCTTATCTTGATAAACCAACAACTGTGACATGTAATGAGACAACACAACATAAGGATAGTGACTCAGAAGAAATAGAAGAAGAGTATATAATACCTGAGGAAATTGTTAGAGAAGTTGAAGATTTTTAGAACAAGCTAAGTCCAACCTAGACGAAACTGAGATAGTCAATTTGGGAGATTCCGAAACGGTCAAAGAAACTCGCATAAGCATTCACCTGTCGCCATCAGAGTACGTGGAATAAATCTGTTTCCTGAAGGAATATGAAGATATTTTCGCATGGTCTTATGATGATATGATTGGTTTGAGCAAATCAATCGTGGCTCATAAATTACCTACCAACCCATCGTGTCTGCAGGTAAAACGAAAGCTCAGAAAGTTCAAGCCAGACATGAGCCTGAAAGTCAAAGAAGAATTAACCAAATAGATCAAAGCTAATGTTCTCAGAGTGGTTGAATATCCAACTTGGTTGGCCAACATCGTGCTAGTTCCGAAGAAGGATGAGAAAGTCTGAGTATGCGTCGACTATCGGGACCTAAACAGAGCAAGTCCCAAAGATGATTTTCCACTACCTAACATACACATAATCATCAACAATCGCGCCAAGCATGAACTCCAATCCTTTATGGATTGCTTTACGGGATATCATCAGATCTGGATGGATGAATAAGATACCGAGAAAATGGCTTTTATTACACCGTTGGGGGTGTACTGATATAAAATGATGTCGTTTGGTCTGAAGAATGCTGGGGCCACTTATGTGAGGGCCATGACAACTATTTTCCACAACATGATACACAAGGAGATAGAGGTATATGTGGATGACGTTATTATCAAAGGGCACAAATCACATAGCAGACTTGAGGAAATTCTTTGATCGGCTTCAGAGGTACAATTTGAATTTGAATCCTGCAAAATGTGCCTTCGGGGTCCCCACCAGAAAGTTGCTAGTTATCATCGTCAGCCACCGAGGAATTGAGCTAGACCCATCAAAGGTCAAGGCTATCTAGGATTTGCCACCTCTAAAGAACAAGAAAGACGTGATGAGTTTCTTGGGGCGTCTCAATTATATCAGTCGCTTCATAGCACAATCGATCGTGATATGTGAGCCGATTTTCAAAATGTTAAAAAAGAATGCTGCAACCAGTTGGACTGAAGACTGCCAAAAAGCTTTTGACAAAATCAAAGAATACTTGTCCACACCGCCAGTCCTAGTCCCGCTAGAACCTGGTAGACCACTGCTACTCTATCTCTCCGTACTAGATGGGGCTTTCGGTTGTGTCTTGGGACAACACGATGAGACAAAAAGGAAGAACATGCCATATATTATCCGAGTAAGAAGTTCACACCCTACGAAGCACGATATTCTTTGTTGGAACGCACCTGCTGTTCTTTCACATGGACAACTCAGAAATTGAGGCACTACTTTTGGGCCTACACCACATATATCATATCAAGGATGGATCCTCTGAAGTACAACTTCCAGAAACCCATGCCTATAGGGAAGCTGGCAAAATGGCAGATATTGTTAAGTGAATTCGACATCGTCTATGTGAATCGGAAGGCGGTTAAGGGACAAACATTAGCAGATCATCTCGCAGAAAACCCTGTAGGAGGAGAATACAAACCATTAAAAACGTATTTTCCCGATGAAGAAGTATCATTTGTAGGAGAAGATATCGCCGAAGCCTATGACGGTTGGAGAATGTTTTTCGATGGAGCCGCAAATTTCAAAGGAGTGGGTATCAGAGCTGTTTTGGTGTCAGAGACAGGTCAACACTATCCGGTATCCGTAAAACTCAGATTTTCATGCACCAATAATATGGTAGAATATGAAGCTTGCATCTTGGTGCTCAATTTGGCCATTGACATGAATATACAAGAGTTGCTGGTAATTGGTGATACAGATTTTCTGGTACATCATATTCAGGAAGAGTGAACTACAAAGAATACCAATATATTACCATATGTATATCATGTGCAAGAGATGATGAGAAGGTTATGAAGATAGATTTCAGACATGTCCCGAGAATCCATAATGAGTTCACAGACGCATTGGCTACTTTATCCTCCATGATACAGATCCGGACAAGAATTTCATCGATCCCATTCTGATAAGGATTCATAATCAGCCAGCTTACTGCGCTTATGTTGAAGAAGAAATAGACGGGAATTCATGGTTTCATGATATCAAAGAGTACTTGGGAAAAGGAGAATACCCGGAGCATGCAAATCATACTAAAAATGCATGCTCCGAAGATTGTCCAACCATTTCTTCCAAAGTGGAGTAATTCTGTATATAAGGACTCCAGACCTAGGGTTATTACAGTGTGTTGATGCCAAGGAAGCTTCCAAACTGCTCAAAGAGATACACTCTAGAACTTGCGGACCACACATGAATGGTTTCATTTTAGGCAAGAAGATACTGAGAGCAGGATATTTTTGGATGACTATGGAAACAGACTGTATCATGTATGATACGGGTGCCACCGAATGAGCTCAACCCAACAAGTGCACCTTGGCCTTTTGTTGCTTGGGGAATGGATTTCATTGGGCCAATCGAGCCATCCGCTTCAAACGGGCACAGGTTCATTTTAGTGGCCATAGACTACTTCACAGAATGGGTTGAAGCTGCATCCTACAAAGCTGTAACCAAGAAAGTCGTCGCAGATTTTGTCAGAGATCGTATTATTTGTCGATTCGGGGTTCCGTAATCCATCATCACCGACAACGCCGCCAACCTCAATAGTTCCTTAATGAAAGCTATGTGTGAAACCTTCAAAATCAAGCATAAGAATTCCACTACATACCTGCCTCAAATGAATGGAGCCGTGGAGGCCGCCAATAAGAATATCAAGAAGATATTGAAAAGATGGTAGAAAATCACAAGCAGTGGCATGAGAAATTACCATTTGCCTTATTGTGATACCGTACCATAGTCCACACATCGACTGGGGAAACTCCTTATTTGTTGGTCTACGGTACTGAAGCTGTCATTCCCGTCGAGGTTGAAATTCCTTCCTTAAGAATTATACAAGAATCTAACTCAGTGATGCAGAATGGATAAGAAGTCGGTACGAGCAATTAACCCTCATTGATGGGAAAAGAATGAACGTAGTGTGTCATGGTCAACTTTATCAGAACAGAATGTCCAGAGCTTTCAACAAAAGGGTCAAACCTAGACAGTTCGCATCGGAGCAGCTGGTGCTTAAACGGATATTTCCGCATTAGGATGAAGCCAAAGGGAAATTTTCACCCAATTAGAAAGGGCCCTACATGGTTCACAGAGTACTAACAAGAGGAGCGCTCAGACTTGCAGAAATGGACGAAGAGATTTGGCAAAAGCCTATCAACTCAGACGCAGTCAAAAGATATTATGTTTAGAATGATTGTATGTCTGATGTAATTAAACTACACTTGACCAGATTTTCGTTTAAGAGGGGATACGTAGGCAGCCCTTTGGGTTCTGTCACTATTCAATAAAAGTTTCATTTTCTCCACAATCAGAAACTGGGGAAGAATTTTGAGGAAGACCCTCAAAATTCCGGAGCAAGTCCAGCCAACGACATCATATGCAGAACGGTCGGAGAATCGCCTAAGTAAACTGGGGCAGAATTTTGAGGAGGACCCTCAAAATTCTAATATGAGGAAGCGGTAATGTCTCTAAAGTGTCACAGTCATTGGTTCATCTAATTTACTTGATATTACATATTTTCTAAATAATTACATTCATCATATGCACGCGTATTTTCGAAAAATTTATCTCACGAAACAGTCAGATGCTACCCATGATGACTAAAACGGGACTTTGATACAAAGCAAGGCAAAGCAAGCAGGTAAAGGCACGAACCAACCTTCCCGTAAAACTCACGATTTTCCTTTGGATGAAGGAACGAGGAATATTTGCAAATATGTGAACACCTCAGAATCACTATCTTCATAAAGACTAAGCTACCAAGCGCAAACATAATTCCAGCTAAGAAATACTCTGCTACTACTTATTATATGTTCATTGCACGAGACTAAGCATTGTCTTCATCTTGCATGAGGCTAAGCCCTACCTCCTCAAATGCATAAGGCTAAGCACTACCTTTCCCTTGCGTGAGACTAAGCATCGTCTCCATCTTGCATGAGGCTAAGACCTGACTCGTCAATTGCATAAGGCTAAGCACTGCCTTTCCCTTGCATGAGACTAAGCATTGTCTCCGTCTTGCATGAGGCTAAGACCTACCTCCTTCATTGCATAAGTCTTAGCACTGCCTTCCCCTGTATGAGACTAAGCATTGTCTCTATTTTGCATGAGGCTAAGCCCGGCCTCCTCAATTGCATAAGGCTAAGCACTGCCTTCCCTTGCATGAGACTAAGCATTGTCTCCATTTTGTATGAGGCTAAGCCCTGGCTCCTTAATTACATAAGGCTAAGAACTGCCTTTCCCTTGCATGAGACTAAGCATTGTCTCCATTTTGCATGAGGCTAAGCCCTGCCTCCTTAATTGCATAAGGCTAATCGCTGTCTTTCCCTTGCATGAGACTAAGCGTTGTATCCATCTTTCATGAGGCTAAGCCATGCCTTCTCAATTGCATAAGGCTAAGCATTTCCTTCCCTTGCATGATACTAAGCATTGTCTCCATTCTTGCCTAAGGTTAAGCATTGCCTTCCCCTGCATGAGACTAAGCATTGTCTCTTCTTGCATAACCCCAAATGATATGCTACTTGAAACCTTTCACTATTCTCTACCTTAGGGATAAGCTTTTCCCCCGATCTTACACAATACTAAGCTCTGTCTTGTTTCACTTTGCATAACCAAGCATCATGTCTTTGCATCTCATGGGCTAAAATATCACCATTTTGTCCGAAGGCGTCATAGTCCAAAGGCATCATCCTCATAGCCGGAAGACACCATGCCATGGCCTGAGAATCTCTCAATATTTCACACCATTATTCAAAGGCATCACTGTCCAGAGGCACCATCCTCATGGCCCGAGAACATCATTTCATGGCCTGCGAATCCCCTATCTCACGATTCATGGCCCGGGACGTCATGGTCTAAGGACATCATCCTCACCGTCCAAAGACGATCTACATGGTTCAAAGGAATTTACATCATGTTTAAAGTCTCGCAATAATCCATATATATTTGCATGCATCGTGTTTTAAGTTTTGCAGGTAATCCAGGAAGTAACTGTTCTCCTAACGGGAGCAATTTTTGCTCCGATTTCTGTTTAACGTTCACATCCTGCAGTTATTTCAATCGTAACCAACCACCGCCCGTAACCGACTCCCATTTGATAAACGTTCAAGTATATATAATCATTCCAAGGTACATCCATTCATAATTTCTATCTCTTCCTATCTAGAAAAGCTTGTCCGTTCCTATAACAACTCCATCAGCTTATTCCACCATTGGATCCAGAACTACACACGACCTGATTCCGCGTAAGACCAAGGATATGTAGGCAACTCAGAAATCGAAGTTCTGCCTATATTTTTACAAATCACCCCATTCGGTCAAAATCGATCATCATCTCTTTACCCGACAACTCTTTCATCATTCCCGGGTAAGGAGGGGCAGCTGTTGATACCCAATTTTTCCCTCATATATATATATATATATATTCTTTCAAAATAGTGCATATGCATCATCATTTGATTTATAAGCATACACAAGTATTTACCATAATTTTCCATAATTTTTAAGACTTTAAACCAATTTATTTCTGTATTTTATTATATAAATATCAGATAATTATCCTCCAAATTATTTTATGATGATTTAATCATCTAAACTTATTATTTATACCAACATGAGGTTTTAAACATTTTTAGTGCATTTTTATAATTACCTTTGCATTTTAGGGCTAATTGCACATTTTTGCAATAATAGCCTATATACATGTATAATTACATTATTTATGCAGAAAATGACTTTTTGTATTTTTATAATGTTAAGTAATTTAATCATTTCAGTGCACAAATGATATTTTTTTATTTATTAATTATTTTTATAAATTATTTGTTTATTAAATATTGAATATCTAAAAACTAGCCTAAAAACCCACCCATTTTCGAACCAATTGCTGGCCCAAACCTAACACCCTAGCCCAATGGATATCAAGCCCAAACCAAACACCCCTTTAGAAAACCTGGTCGGTACTCACTTTATACGAACTTCCCCATTTATTTTTAATCCTAGCTGTTGATCTTTCAAGATCAACGGCCCCAGTTCACCCCTCTCTTTAATTACTCAAACCAGCCCAAACCCTACCATATTCTCTTAACTGTCGCCCCTAAATCCTCTCTACTCCCTCTTATTCTCTGAGAAATCCTAGCCTCCGCCTCTCAAAACCCTTTCCCTAATCCCTCCTCTAATGGAACTTCTGTCTCATCTCCCATATTAGTATGTTTCTGCTATTGGTTGATGCTCCATGATATTACCTTGTACTCGCCTAAGCATGGCAAGTACTACCACTCTGATTCTGTCCGATTGACTTCCATCTCTTGAACCTGGACAATATTCCATCTACACACGTTTATTCTACACTGTGTGAGTCCGATTTTGTTTATATTTTGTTGATTCTTACTTAACCTAAAACTAGGGTTTACAGATTTTCTTCAAATCGAACAAAAATTGGTTCAAGTCTTTGATTTTGAGTGTTATCTTGTCTATGTTCGTCCTATTATGTGTGAGTTTGATTTTGTTTTGTTTTGATTCTGCCGATTTTTCACTTGCCTTAAAAGTTAGGGTTTTCAGATCTTTTTTACTTAATTAGTTCGATTCTCTGATTTTTGTGTTATTTGTGTCTCTATTCATCTTTGAGTGTGAATATTCTGTTAATATTTTATTTTTCTAAAATTAGGGTTTACTTATTTTTTCCCTAAATCCGATTTTTATTTGATTTTGCATGATAATACTTCCTTATTTGTGTTTGATTTTACACTTTTCCTTATTTACTTGTTCGATCTCTGTCATTATATAAACCCCTCCCCATCCCCTTTAATACAATTTTTTGAATCACTATAATCTCACTAAATTTAAAGCTTTACTCTGTTATTTCTTCATTATCCCGTTCTATGCTTTGGTTCTTGGCCGGCAGAAAGCCAAGGCCACTAAATTCTGGGTTCTTGCTTCTTGTTGATGTTCAGAATACTGTGGACTTTTATTCTTTCTTGTATTTTTGCTTAACTGGTGAGTTACTGAACCTTTGTAATTTTGTTCCTATGTATCTGCAATTTGCATGTGTCTTCACTTCTGGGGTTCGTTAGTTTAATGAGTTTTCCGGGTTGTTTTGTGTGCGATTCCGTTTATTTTACTACAATTTTTAGGTTTCCTTAACATTTAACTTCATGATGTTGATATCTCAAAGCATGTCTAAACTTGATTCGAGTAAATTAGATTTTTTCTCAAGTCTAATTAGCCAATGTGTTATGAACTACTGTTGTGTGTGACCTTTGCACTTGTTAGAATCTCTTTGGTGTTTAATTATGCTTAAGCTTGTCCATTTGTTTTTTACACGCTCCATCTGCATGATTTGGACTTCCTTTAATTAATTGGTCTATTAGGTCAAACCTGAATGCTTACAGTTACTACATGACATGAGTTTATCTTCCCTTTCTATTCTGAATCTCTATAATGGCAATCTTGCAAATGTAGTATGTCTTAATTCTGTGTCAAGATCCTGTTCTATCAACCATGACTAGTTCCCAGTTGATATACCCCTCAACATGCTTTGGCTCACTTGATTCACCAGTAGTTGTCATAATTTGTGCTTCCCTACCATGTCTAAATGTTGTTCTGCTGCCAGATATGAAGTTAACATGGCTATCTTATGACACTGGGATATATGCTTAGCATAATTTGGACCTTCAGGTTTTACCTTATTTGGTATTATGTATTTGTGCAAGATGATCATTTTCAATCCTACATACTGGTTATTTCCCTAACTCTATCAATATGTGCTAAGTGTTGAACCTGTTTCTAAGTCTTTACGAAGCTTGCTTTTGATCCTGTGACTTGTTCGATTATCTGCTCTATGCTCAATTTGGTCATGTCTATTTAAATTATAAATGTATCCCTCAATTCACGTCTCTCAATCTTGGTCCACTCTCTTTCACTTGTTACCTGGGCTCTTTTGAATTGTCATTCTTAGCCAGCTGAAAGCCAAGGCTACTTAGGTTCTATCATTTAATCTCCCTAGTGTGAGCACTAGTCGGGGTCCAATTGAGACCCTTGTGAACTCTGACGCACTAGGATTTGGTCCTTAGTCATTCCTTGAATGTCCTCTATTAACCTCCCTAGTATGAGCATTGCCCTGGGTTCTTGAAGCCCTTGGGAACTCTGACACACTAGGGTCCTGGTTCCTTCCTAATTGCTTAACTCTGCCTTTCTACCTACTGGTTGAATCAATTGGTTTCTGGCTGCTTTATGTAAATGAAGATACTATTTCTAGGCTGTTGTAAACTATGTGGACTTGAGGCTGAAGTCTTAGCCTGGCCGGGTATATTTTATTGCCTGCCTTAGGCTCACTATAGCTATTCTGTAATTCTGCAATTTACATCATTCATTGGGTTTGTAATAATGTTGTAATAACAATTGGGGTGTTAGTATAACTGGGAAAAAGGGTTTATTTTTAACACTTGCATTGAAATGGGTAGAAATAGTGCCTATAGGTGTTTTACTTTGCTCAATTATGTGCTGCTATTGTGTGTGTTAGATGACCTGCCTATAGGTGTTTACTTTGCTCAAATATGTGCTGCTATTGTGTGTGTTAGATGACCTGCCTATAGGTGTTTACTTTGCTCAAATATGTTCTGCTACTGTGTGTGTTAGATAACCTGCCTATAGATGTTTAATCCGTCTAACATATTCTATTTCCACATGTTAGATATCATGCCTATAGGAAATTAAATGACCAATGTCTCAATGTGCGCTATAGAATTCTATTAATTCACGTGCACCTAATCTATAATTTAGAAATCATGCCTAGAGGGTTAATTGGTTAATATGTTGTTGTTCACTTAATAAACATGCTTATAGGATCTAAAATCAGTCTTAATTATTGATTAAAGAAATCATGCCTATAGGGTCTGAAATCAGTCTTAACCATTGATTATCCTACTCGCTTCCTTTAAGTGCTAATGTTGAACTCTCAATACTGTGTCATTGCCACTATTAGAAAGCATGCCTATAGGATCCAACTAAGCGATTCTGAATGTTCCCCTGTGGTTACCATCACCAATTACTATATAAATCACCTAGATATCATGCATATAGGTTTAACCTCTTATAATCTATAATCAGAAGGCAACTGCGTAGTCACTTAGAAATCATATTTTTAAAAAAGTACCTCACGTATGAAACTGTCTGCATATTAAAATCCAGAATAACATAGAGATCATGTCTATAGGATTTAATGACTTTAACTTGTCTAAAATTTGCAACTATCAAATGCCAATTTGTTTGCGTGTATTTGTTGTCTAAGTGCGGAGGCTAACTTGATCCCTTATTTGCTTTTACATGAAAGTCCAACTTGTTTTGTATGTTGCCTAGTTTTATCATTTTTGAGCAACCTAAGTTAAGCCTAGAACCACCGAAGATAGAGGTCTAAACGCCTCCTGGACTATAGGTATGGGACGGGCAGTGCACGCATAAGGTATGATTTAGAATCAATTAGTGCGCTTTAGGTAAACAACTTAAAGATAGTAATCGGGTAGCAGGAGATGATAATCTGTGCCTGCTGAATAATAAGAGTGATATTCTGTTCCTGCTGAATAATAAGAGTAACACCCCACCTCGAGGGAGTTACAAAGTATTATTTATGTTGCACCGGGTGATCCCTTAGGCTAAAAAACTTAGGACCCCCACCTTGCCTTAAAATCAATAATTTTATTTATTTTCCCTATTTTATATTTCTTCTTTATTTGTACTAATTCATATAATTCGTGTTCGGTCGAGACCCAAAGTTGTGGACCTCGAGGAATGCCTAACACCTTCTCCTCGAGGTAATTTGAGCCCTTACCCGATCTTTGGTGACGCAAACTGGTTAAACCAGAGTTACTTGTAAATAGGTTCCCTAACGTACCTCAAACCCGTTAGGTGGAGACTCTCTATTTTAATACCCTTCCTAAAAAGAGTGGTCACGTGTCGAAACCCAATTTCGCGAGAAAAAGGGGTGCGACATAAGGAAGGATTATGTGACTTACGGTTGGATCGAATTGCGCACCACAACAAACTATGTGTTTATATTTCCCTAAGTTTTGTTAGTTTTACAGTATCTTCTTTTGCACTTAAGAATTGGTAAATTCTAAACGTTGTTGGATTATTTCCTAGAGTTGTAGTTATTACTTGTAATTTACTGCTTTATTCCATTAATTATTTCCTTTTCTGTCTTTATTATATATATGCGTACAGGTTGTAGTGTGAGTGATCCACCTTAGCCTCATCACTACTTAGTCGAGGTTAGGCTCGGCAGTTATAGAGTACATGGGGTCGGTTGTACTCATACTACACTCTGCACTTCTTGTGCAGATTTTGGCATTGGTCCCAGCTGATCGAGAGGCATAGCAACTCGGACTGGTTCTTTGGAGACTCAAGGTAGATCCGTTGGCGTTCACATACCTTGAAGTACCCATCTATATTTCCCCTGTTTTCCCTGTTTCTTTCGTTCAAACAATTGTATTTCTTTTAGACTTTACTTGTAGTAAATCCTAGAAGTTCGTGAATTGTGACTCCAGATCTGAGTTGTAGTAAATACTAAAGCTTTTATATTATTACACACTCACTTTATTTCGTTTTAGCTTATTTGTTGTTATTTACTGAATTGAATAAGAATTGTCTTAATAATTCTCTAACGTTAGCTTGCCTAGAAAGTGAAATGTTAGGCTTCATTACGGTCCTGAAGGTGGGAATTTTGGATCGTGACAAGTTGGTATCAGAGATCTAGGTTGCCTAGGTCTCACAATTCACGAGCATGCTTAGTTGAGTCTGGAGGATCGATACGAAGGCGTCTGTACTTATCTTCCAGAAGCTATGAAGTTTAGGAACAAATTTCACTTTTATTCTTCTCTGTCACACGATTTTGTTCTCTCAATGCTAATTGAACTCTTCTACGCTTATTCTCTCAGAGATGGAGAGAACACGTACCGTATCTTCAGCTGTGCAGCAGCCAATTCCTCCAGTGGCAGCTCTTACGAGGGGCAAAGGTCGAGGCCGAGGCTGGGGTAGGGCTCAGCCTAGAGCCCGAGCAGCAGCCCCAGTAGTGGAGCCTCAGGTAGAGTTTGACGAGAAGGTTCCAGCCTAGACAATTTCGGTCGGGCCAGCTCTGGTTACAAAGGGGTTCATTTCCACCCAAGTGCTTCAGGATGCTTTGGACCATTTGGGGGCCTTATGGAGAGTGTGTACAAGACTAGCACATTCCCCATGGAACCAGCCGTCTCTCAGGATGGAGGAGGAGCACGGAATCCTACTACTCACACTCCAGAGAAGATGGCTCCCCAGTATTAGACTCCAACAGCTCATCCTGTCGGAGTAGTTTAGCTGGTTGTTGCAGCACAGGCCGGTGATGGGTCAGTTATGTCTTTCGAGGCTTTATCGAGATTGGACAGGTTTACCAAGCTCTTTCCAGGTCACTTCAGTGGTGCTTCTTCAGAGGATCCCCGTGAGTATCTTGATAGCTGTCATGAGGTGCTACAGAACATGGGTATATGGATACCAATGGGGTCGATTTTTCTGTATTTCAGATGATTGGTTCCGCCAAGAAATGGTTGAGAGATTATTTGTTGACCAGACCAGCTGGCTCGCCTGCTCTTACTTGTAACTAGTTCTCTCATCTCTTCCTAAAGAAGCTTCTTTCTATCACATTAAGAGAGGAGCATCACCATCAGTTCAAGCGTCTCCAGCAGAACAGTATGACTGTTACTCAGTATGAGACACATTTTGTAGATTTGGCTCGTCATGATCTTCTTCTGCTTTCTACCGAGAGAGACAGAGAGAAGGTGAGGAGGTTTATTGAGGGACTTTCTTAACCTATTATATTGTAGATGGCTAATGAGACTGGGAGTGATATTTCTTTTCATGCAGCTGCCAATGTCGCCATGCGAGTCGAGATGGTTCTTGCACAGGGAGGTCAGGGGTTTGACAAGAGACCTCGTCATTCCGGTGGGTTCAGCGGTGCCTCATTTGGAGGCATGGGATCTTTCGGTAGAGGCAATCCTCCCAGGCCGTTTCATGAAGTGCTTCAGGCATTCCACAGTGCTTCAGGGAGTCATGGTCCTTATGGGCCTCATTCTGGACAACTAGCCTACAGTGCACCACCAGCTGTCCCTGGGATGGTCCTTATTAGTGAACCTCCTATTCAGAGTTATTGCCGTGGTCATTCAGCCCGTTCGTGTTAGTCTCAGTTTTCGCAGCCACAGTACCAGGATAGATGTTTCGAGTGTGGTGGTTATGGGCATAGCAGGAGGACCTGTCCGAGATTATTATGTGTCCCTCCACAGCATCAAGGTTCTCGTGCCATGGTTCTGGCACCAGTTTTTGCACCACCTGCTCAGCCAGCCAGAGACAGGGGTTAGGCAGCCAGAGGTAGAGTCCAGACTGTTAGAGGTGGAGGCCAGCCAGTTAGAGGCCATCCCAGGGACGTAGTTCAGGGTGGTGAGGCCCATCCCCAATGTTATGCTTTTCCAGCCATGCCCGAGGCTGAGTCATCTGACGCTGTTATCACATGTACTGTTTCAGTTTGCAGTAGAGATGTTTCAGTTCTATTTGATCCAGGCTCTAATTACTCCTATGTGTCATCCTATTTTGTTTCATATTTGGTTATGCCCCGTGATTCTTTGAGTGCTCCTGTGTATGTGTCCACACCTGTATGGGATGCTATTATTGTAGACCGCGTTTATCGTTTGTGTGTGGTCACCATTGGGAGTCTTGAGACTAGTGTAGATCTTCTATCTCTCGATATGGTCGATTTTGATGTTATCCTGGGTATGGATTGGCTGTCACCTTATGACACTATATTGGACTGTCATGCTAAGACGGCGACCTTAGCCTTGCCAGGGTTGCCTCGATTAGAGTGGAGGGGGCCTCCTGACCATTCTACCAGCAGGGTTATCTCTTATATGAAGGCTCGGTGTATGGTCGAGAACGGGTGTCTAGCTTATTTGGCTTATGTTCGCGATTCTAGTGCGGAGGTTCCTTCCATGGATTTAGTACCAATTGTTCGTGAGTCTCTAGAGGTGTTTCCTCTAGACCTGCCGGGGATGCCACCCGACAGGGATATTGATTTCTGTATTGATTTGGCTCCAGGAACTCAACCCATTTCCATTACACCACACCGTATGTCCCTGCCAGAGTTGAAAGAATTCAAGGAAAAATTGCAATATTTTCTTGATAAGGGCTTCACTAGACCTAGTGTTTCACCCTGGGGTGCACCTGTGTTGTTCGTGAAGAAGAAGGATGGATCGATGAGGATGTGCATAGACTATCGGCAGTTGAACAAAGTTACCATCAAGAACAAGTATCCATTGCCAAGGATTGATGACTTATTTGATCAGCTTCAGGGTGACAAGGTGTTATTGAAGATTGATTTGATATCTACCCATCAGTTGAGGATTAGGGCATCTGATGTCCCTAAGACAGCTATTCAGACTTGGTACGGGCATTATGAGTTTCTAGTGATGTCCTTTGGGTTGACAAATGCCCCAACAACATTTATAGATTTGATGAACCGAGTGTTCAAGCCTTATTTGGACTCCTTTGTGATTGTGTTTATTGACGATATCTTGATCTTCTCACGTAGTCGAGAGGAGCATGGGCAGCATCTCAGGATTGTACTTCAGACTCTGAGAGCCAGCCAGTTGTATGCTAAATTTTCAAAGTGCGAGTTTTGGTTGGATTCAATGGCTTTTTTGGGACACGTTTTATTAGCAGGGGCATTCAGGTAGATCCTAAGAAGATTGAGGCAGTTCAGAACTGTCCTAGACCCACTTCAGCCATGGAGATCAGGAGTTTATTGGGTTTGGGGAGGGGATATTACCGTTGATTTGTGAAGGGGTTTTCATCTATAGCAGCCATGTTGACCAGGTTGACCCAGAAGGGTGCCCCGTTCAGATGGTCAGACGAGTGTGAGGCAAGATATCAAAAGCTCAAGACTGTTTTGACTACAACGCCAGTGTTGGTGTTTCCCACAGGTTCAGGATCTTATACGGTATATTGTGATGCGTCCTCTGTTAGGCTCTATTCAGTATTGATGCAAGAGTGCAGGGTGATTGCATATGCGTCACGGCAGTTGAAGGTTCAAGAGAAGAATTACCCTGTCCATGACTTAGAGTTGGCGTGTCGTGGGAGGTTTTAACGGGTCATCAGAGCCTTCAATATTTGTTCAAGCAAAAGGATCTCAATTTGAGGTAGAGGAGGTGGTTGGAGCTATTGAAAGATTATGATATCACCATCTTGCATCACACGGGGAAGGCCAATATGGTGGCCGACGCCTTGAGTAGAAAGGCAGCGAGTATGGGTAGACATGCGTTCATTCCTGTCGGTGAGAGGCCGCTTGCATCAGATGTTCAGACTTTAGCCAACTAGTTTATGAGGTTGGATATTTCAGATCCCATCCGTGTTGTAGCTTGTATAGTCGCTCGGTCTTCTTTGTTTGAGCGCATCAGGGATCGGCAGTATGACCACACTCATTTGTTGGTCCTTAGGGACACAATGCGGCACGGTGGTGCCAAAAAGGATACTGTTGGAGATGATGGAGTTTTTCAGGATGCAGGGTCGTGTTTGTGTGCCTAATCTGGATGGACTTCATGAGTTGATTCATGAGGAGGCCCACAGTTCCCGGTATTCCATTCATCCGGGCACCGCCAAGATGTATCAGGACTTGCGGCAGCATTATTGGTGGAGGAGGATGAAGAAGGATATAGTTGCTTATGTAGCTCAGTGTCTAAATTGTCAGCAAGTAAAGTATGAGCATTAGAGACCTGGTGGTTTGCTTCAGAAGATAGAGATTCCTGAGTGGAAGTGGGAGCATATCACTATGGATTTTGTTGTTGGACTCCCACGGACTCAGAGGAAGTTCGATGTAGTTTGGGTCATTGTGGACATGCTGACTAAGTCAGCGCATTCCATTCCTGTAGCAATTACCTATTCTTCGGAGCGGTTGGCAGAGATTTATTCGCGAGATCATCCGTCTTCACAGTGTGCCCATGTCTATCATTTCTAATCGAGGTACACAATTCACCTCGCACTTCTGGAGGGCAGTACAGCGTGAGTTGGGCACGTGGGTTGAGTTGAGCACAATGTTTCATCCTTAGACGAACGAACAGTCCGACCGCACTATTCAGATATTGGAGGATATGCTTCGAGCATGTGTTATAGACTTCGTAGGATCGTGGGATCAGTTCTTTCCCTTTGCAAAGTTTGCCTACAACAACATCTACCAGTCGAGCATTCAGATGGCTCCCTGTGAGGCATTATACGGTAGGCGATGTCGGTTGCCGATTGGGTGGTTCGATTCGGGGGAGGCTCGGTTGTTGGGTACAGACCTAGTATAAGATGCCTTGGATAAGGTCAAGACTATTTAGGATCTACTTCACACAACTCAGTCCAAGAAGAAGAGTTATGTCGATCGTAGAGTTCGTGATGTTGCATTCATGGTCGGGGAGAGAGTGTTGCTCCTGGTATCACCCATGAAGGGCGTAATGAGGTTTGGAAAGAAGGGCAAGTTGAGCCCTAGGTATATCGGGCCCTTTGAGATTCTGGAGAGAGTGGGATAGGTGGCTTACATGCTTGCGTTTCCACCGAGGTTATCAGTAGTTCATCCAGTGTTCCATGTGTCCATAATTCGGAAGTATCACGACGATCTGTCCCATGTGTTAGATTCCATCTCTGTTCAGTTGGACAAGGATTTGACTTACGAGGAGGAGCCGGTGGCTATTCTAGCTCGGCAGGTTCCTCAGTTGAGGTCGAAGAGTTATCCTTCACTCCGAGTGCAGTGGAGAGGTCAGCCCATCGAGGCAGCTACTTAGGAGTCTGAGTCGTACATGCGGAGTAAATATCCTCACCTTTTCACCAGTTCAGGTACTTTTCTATGTTCGTTCGAGGACGAACGATTGTTTTGGGGTGGAGAATGTGATGACCCGATAGGTCATCTTATATTTTAAAGCCTAATTCTGTGATCTGAAGCCTTAAATACCTTGTTTTAGACTTCCTCAATTTACGTGCGTAGTCCGTGCATCTTTCCAAAAATCTTTTATGTTAAAAACTGAGAAAAATATGAATTTTTTCCTTATAATCCACTTGAATTGACTTCGATCAATGTTTTGAGCAAACAGACTCATATTTGTATCTTGACAGTCCTAGTGAGTCCGTATCGTGATTTGGGACTTGGGCGTATGTCCGGAATCTAATTCGCAAGTCCTTAGCCCCAGTTATCGCATTTTATAGAAAATTGAAAGTTATAGACTTAATGAATTGGAAATGGTTGACCAATGTTTGACTTTTGGATATCGGGTCCGTATTTTTGTTCCGAAGCCCGGTATAGGTCCAATACTATATTTATGACTTGTCTGTCAAATTTGGTGAGAAACGAAGTTGGTTTGACGTGATTTGAATTTCCAATTGTGAAAATAGAAGTTTCAAAGT
Source organism: Nicotiana paniculata (assembly GCA_005239505.1). NCBI lineage: Eukaryota > Viridiplantae > Streptophyta > Magnoliopsida > Solanales > Solanaceae > Nicotiana > Nicotiana paniculata. The sequence continues at coordinate 3,322 of ML341707.1, read as the reverse complement.
TTTCTTGAAAATTTCAAGTGATTTGGTGTTCAATTCGTAGTTCTAGGTCTTATTTTGGCAATTTGATCATGCGAGCAAGTTATGATATTTTTAGACTTGTGTACATAGTTGGTTTAAAGCCCCAAGGTCTCAGGTGAGTTTCGAGTAGGCTACAGAGTGAATTTAGACTTAGAACATTGCTGGTATACTTCAGTTTTTGTTGCAGGCCTCAGATCTCGCAATTGCGAGGTCAATCATCGCATTTGCAAACAAAACATCGCATTTATGAAGTGGGATCTGGGTAGGCAGCGATCACAAATGCGATCAATAGGTCGCATTTGCGGATGGATCACAGTTCACATTTGTGAACTATTTTTCGCATTTGCGAAGAAAGAAGGGGTGTAATGATATCGCATTTGTGATGGATTCTTCACATTTGCAGGGCTCGCATTTGTGAACCCCAGGTCGCGAATGCGACATCTGCAACTAATCAAATATGACTTAGACGGGGTTTTTGGTTCATTCTTCAAATTTTCAAAACTTAAAACCTTAGAGGCAATTTTTTCAAGACTCTTTCTTCCCCAAATCATTGGTAAGCGATTCTAACCTATTTCCTTTCAATCTTTCACTATGTTTCACAAGTTTTCAACCTAAAATCTAGTGTTTTATGGTGGAATTGGGGGGGTTTTGACTATAAATTAGGGATTTAGACCTCAAAATTGAGGTCGGATTCCAAAAAATTACATAACCGGGCTTGAGGGTAAATGGGTAATCGAGTTTTTGTCAAAACTTCGGGATTGGACCAACCGGGCCTGGGGGTGGACTTTTGTTGACTTTTTAAAAAATGGCCTAAACTGAATTCTTTGCAATCATGGGTAAGGCTTAATTTTAATTGTTTGGTTGGTAATTTGCTAGATAATATTGGTTCGGAGGCGTGTTTGAGAGGCAAAGATGTGATTGAGCAGTGAGTGGTCTTTGGAGCGAGGTAACTGTTGTGTCTATCCTTGACTTAAGAGAATTAGGAACCCTCTGTCACGACCCCAAATCTAGGCCAGTCGTGATGGCGTCTATCGTGGAACTAGGCCAGCCAAAAATACACTCGAATCATAATAAACTTCCATTTACATCTTTACTATACTAATTACCCATAAAGGTTTCCTTTAAGCATTTATAAGACAGTTAAAGCTATACTGAATATTAATTACAACCCTTGAGAACCCGGAGTCACTGGTCATGAGCATCTACATAAATATACAACTCAAAAGAAAATAAATTCTATAATAGTAAGCAGAAGAAGGAGCAGGACTACGGTTGCATGCAGCTACCTCGCAAACCTCTGAGAATCTCTGGAACAGATAGGCAGCTCACCCTGCCCTAACACCTGGATCTGCACACAAGGTGCAGGGAGTAATGTGAGTACACCAACTCAGTAGTAATGAAAATAAATCAGGTCTGAGCAACAAGAAACACATAAAATCAATGTCATCAATTCACAAGATGCACAACCTTTCTTTCCAACAGTATAACATAGGTATATGAAATCATCATGCCTTAAAACCAACTTCAGAAAAATCCTTTGAAGAATGTATATATTTTCAACAACTTCAAACCGAAAGATTTAGTATGAAAATAAAATGAATCATATAGAGGCCCCTCGGGCAAAACATATTTCATAAGTTCAGAGTGAAAGTAGTAAAATCATAAGTAGCCCCTCGGGAAAAACATGTATCATAATCAGCCCCACGGGCATGCCTCGCAGTCACTCATAATCAGTCACTCAACACTTCACAGTCACTCAGCACCTCACAGTCACTCATGCCTCCCAATCACTCAACACTGGGTGCACTCACTGAGGGTGTGTGCAGACTCCAGAGGGCTCCTTCAGACCAAGCGCTAATATCAAGCCACCTCGTGGCATATCATATCCTCATAATCAGGTCCTCAGCCTAACTCAGCAGAACCACTCAAAAAGCCCCTCGGGCGAATCAGTAAAACAGGGTACTCGACCCAAAACATCATTTTAAAATCTCAAAGTAGTGTAAATCAGGCTGAGTTTCGAAAACAGTAAGCACAATGCAGCTAAGTGAAATAATCAATACATAGTGAGGAAAACAGCAGTAAAAAGCCTCCAAGGGGTCTAAACAGATCGGCACAAGGCCCCAAACACGGCTTATAGCCCAAATAATTCAACAATATTTAGAACATAATTTAACACAAGGTTTTGAGTAAAATATGCAACTCAATAGTTGCTGCGGAGAGGACCTAGTCCAATCCAAAAATCAGTGCGCGCCACATACTCGTCATCCGACATGTGCGTCATTCTAAAATCAGTGAGAAATATGTAGTCCAGGGTTTCATACCCTCAGTACAAGATTTATAACCATTATATACCTCTACCGGGCCACAACACTAGTCGGATATGCTCTTGCCCCTCAAATTGGCTCATGATTGCTCCGAATCTAGCCAAAACCACTTTAACATCATCAATATATACCAAAGGAACACAACCCAATCGAAGACTATAAAATTATACAAGAATCTCAAAATTCTGCCAAACCCGAACCCCGGGCCCACGTCTCGGAATTCGATAAAAGTTGCATCACTAGAATCTTCATTCCCTTACGAGTCTACCCATACCAAATTTACCAAAATCTGACCTCAATTGCCCACTCAAAACACCAAAAGAATTTTCCAAAATTTTCTCTCATTTTCCCCAACTTTTCTACTTTAATTCCTCAAATTGCATGGTGAAAATCAAGAAAAATTCATGAAATTGAACCAAAAATGATTGAAGAACACTTACCACAAGAACCCTGCTGAAAAGCTCGTCCAAAATGTCCTTCCCCCGAGCTCTCTAATGGAAAAACAAGTTATGGCCAAGAACCCCCGAAATAGAACTTAAAAAATGTCTGCCCAGGCCTCTTTCTTCACTGTGATCGCGGAAGCTCCCACGCGATCGTGAAGAACGAATCTGCTGCCCCATCAAATTACACTATGTGATCGAAGACATCCTCATGTGATCGCGATTGATCAGGACATAAACCCACGCGATCGCAAACCACTCTACGCGATCGTGAAGAACAACGGCTCAGCCCACTCACGCGCCCTTAAACTCTATGCGAACGCGAACAACACCACGCGATCGCACTGCACAACAACCTCACACTCACGCGATCGCGACCTCCACCATGCGATCGCATATAACAAAAATCCTTCCATCCCCAGCTAGGTCTACGCAATCGCAAACACCCTCCCGCGATCGCGTAGAAGGAAATCAGATACTCACACCAGCAAAAATCTGCCTAGTTTTCAAGCCAAGAGTTGGTCCGTTAACCACCCGAAA